>JADDOH010004595.1:0-178011 GCA_016648135.1 Agrypnia vestita
GTGGTGTTTGCGTGGAGATGTCTAGAAGAGATCCCTGTACCGATTATCTTGCAGCCACTCGACCGCAGCTCTATCACCACCAGCTGCCGTAGTAGAGCATGAGACATTCGGGCGTGTGGGCTCAACTCGATCAAAGGTAACGGACAGTAATTCCATGGGATAATTATTCGGCTAATTTAGATGGACTTCACAAGGAACTGAAAGAGATTAATTTTCATACATGATTTATTACAAAAGTTTTACAAAGTTTATTCATCTAACTACCTATAGGTTGCTTACTACGGACTATCTGAACCTATGCTTATCACTGATGTTCGCTATCGAGAATTGGCCACTGTCCTGAGCTAAATCTAATTTGTGAGAGTTTCTAAATCATAAATTAAGTAGCTAGTCTAGGTTGAAGATTTAAACGAGACAATGATCTTGATGTGTAGTTGCGGGAGACGGCGCCATCCATGGAAAAGTCGTCAAGAAGTTCCAAGGGCTGTTCGCGCATACCCTAGCCCTTGAAGCCGCATCCTTCTCGTCCGTCGTGCATCCAGATCCGCCACGCCCATCATCATACTCCTATTTCCCGAAGATTTCCTCAAATTTTAGATGATCTCGCCCTCACTCGGTGATGATATGTGATTAATATCTCTCAGGATAATTGTTTGTTAGCTTTTATATTAAAGATATTTCCTTTACTCGCAGGCATGTGATTGTTATCCGACGATGACACATCGTATAAATCGGTAGTTAAGACAATGTTATAATATAAGCGATAGATATCATTCCATCCTGTTTAAAAAATGATCCATTGTGATCTTATTAATTTATCTTACGCGTGTGCTAATAATGCTCACGATTCTAATAATGTTTATTCAATTTACTATTAATTATTTTGTGGGCAATGCCCCACTCATCCACATCGTATTATTACGATTGATGAAGTAAAACATAAGATATTAAGCTGGATTTGTGAAAAGATTATTATAAACGAAAACGTAGAATTGCAAATTTAGAACTTGGACGATGAATGAAGACTAGTACTGCAGATTGAGGGTTACGAAAGTGTACGAGATTGTATGAGGCTTTCAAGGGTCCTGAAAGAAATAAATAAGCATAATTAGTATGATACCTTCAGTTTCGGATGGCTCAGTAATGGTTGCATAATTCTGCTTATTTACCGGGCCGAATTTATTCCATGACACCCGGACCCTTGAGACGTCGTGGTTGGAGGCAGTACTGTACGCAGAAGAAGAAAGATATTTAGTGTGTAGGTCTTTTTATAACCCTCTAGCGGCGATGCAATGCCATAGTGATGTGCATCCCATTTTATTTATGGTTTGTCAGAATTTTAATTGCACACGTTGGTGCTCAATAATATTGTGTCAATACATATATATATATATATAGTAATGATAGTATATATATATATATTCCTTTTTTTTACTTTTTAAAAAAAAATAGAGATGTGAACACGGAATACGTGTCACATCAATATTCTTACTATTTTCAAACTAAGCTAAACGCTTGTGCTATGAAAATAGGACTAACTTGCTAGTCTGGAGTGAGGTTCGAACCCGCGACCTTTGTATCACGAGGCCAGTGTCCTAACCACAAGACCAACAAGCTACTCATATATATATATATATATATATATATATTACGACGTGAAGTTCTGATGATCCCACCAGAACTCCTCGTCGCCACCAGTTTTGCTCAGTCGGAGAAGAATGGGACTCACCTTACTTCTACATTTCAAACTCAGGGTACTTCCGGTATCGTGTACGCTGCCCTTCAGCTGTCTCTCACTTTAACTTATTTTAAGTTGCAACAGTTCAATGACAAGGGTAATACAACGAAACCTTATTTAGATAAATGTGAATTTATTCAAATGAATTTTAAACAGAAATTAATAGTGCCACAGAAGGTGACAATTTTTCATGAAGTATTTTTGGGAATTTTGCACATTGAAATCCTTTTTTTTTTTACAATAAATTGAGGTGAAGATTTAATTTACCACGCCTCGACATCAGCGCTAGCGGCCGCGTTATACAAGGATGGAAAAGACAGTGGAACTAAATACTTTTATACTACTGGCGGTGACGCAGCGCGGGTGTCGGAAGCGCTGGCAATCACATTCTGTAGATGATGAACATCTGGGCAAAATTTCTATATCACATTTAAAACAATGAAGCTACAAGCACAAACACCGCTTCCGCACGTGCTTAGCAATGTTCCTTTTTTAAAAACAGCTCGACCTGATGCACATGTTCTTGTATTTACGGAGTCAGATAACGCGCAGCTCGCTCCAGGCGTGATGTGAAATTGATTATTAGAAAGAATTGGAATACCAGGCAAGTCGTAGTCTTCATTTTGCTGGCCTCGCATCTGAAGCAGGATTGCTCCCTTATGGGTCCAGAGAACAACCCCGCCCCGAGGCTTTGGGCTGCCGATGCAGATGATTACCGGAACATCATCTCTGCAGCTGCCCCCCAGGCGTTGCAAGGGATGCACCTTTCACTCCACGCTGCGTCACCTGGCCATGGCGCGAAGCGCTCGCGTGGAAAAACCTTATATTAAGACGAAAGACATTATTAACAACCAATCATGTAATTTCACATGTTACTTTATGTCACTTCAAATTGCGTCTCTCGGAATGAATTACCTATTTAACACGAGGGTTCACAGGAAGGCTCACATTTTGCGTCCCGAAGTGTCAGATTTCGAATGCGCCGTTTTGTAATATCGTCCCCGACCGCTGTGAAACTATCTGCAGTAGACCAAAGACATTATTTTTTTCCATAGAGTATTCACGGTACCTACGCGGTTAGAATTCAATTTTGGTGCAGATAGTTGGTGCGGGGATCGATAAATTCATTTCTTTAGATGTTTCTACGTCAAAATATATGTATATATATATATATGTTAGAATTGATTTCTTTGGGGGTAACCCGCGTCAAAATCTGGTCCTCAGAAGGACCATTCGTCAACCGACGTTTCGCCTGAATCACAACAGGCATCTTCAGGTTGCTTGTTAATAAATTTCCGTCACGAAGGGGCAGTGCGAACACGTCCGTTCGTATCGGAAGCTTATTACCAAGTGAGGTCTGGTAAGTCAAAGTCTAAATTTGGGTACTGTGGTCATTATTGGCCTTAATGATTTTCGGGAATTTTGTATTAAATATTGGGTGTTCCCGGCCGTTGCTGGCCTTAATGGCGTTTGTTTGGCTCCTTGTGATGCGCTTTGTACTTGATGTTGCTTCTATTGTGTCGGTGGTTATATTTAATTGATTTTTGCGCGCTAATATATTATTTTTATTTTTACTAAGAAATCTACTGTTGAATAAAATGCTTTTCCATGCCGTTGGGAGACGTATACCATCATCTCTATTGTTGATAATATTTACTCTTTTATATATCTCTATAGCTTCTCTAAATATCCTTACTGTTTCGTTTTGGACGTTCGCTATTATTCGTGTATTATTAAAGTCTATGCTGTGGCCTTTTTCGAGCGTGTGTTGGACAAGCGACGATGTTAGTTTTTTGTTGGTCATATCAACTCTATGTTCAGCAACCTTAGCAGATATCTTTCTGTTGCTTTTTCCAACATATGTCTGGTCGCACGATCCACATGGTATTTCGTATACACCATGGGACTCTAGGTGTATTTTGTCTTTTACACTGCGTAGAAGGCTAGATATTTTGTTTTCAGTCCTAAATATCGTTCTTATGTTATATTTTCTAAGTAGACGGCTGAGTTTATCTGTTGTCCCTCTTATATATGGTAAAAAGGCTGTTGATAAAGGTTTTTCTGTAATATCTTTAACTGTTTTATTTCTATTTTTAATGTCCGACTGGCGTTTAACTACTTTGTTAACTATTTGTTTAGAAAATCCATTACATTGTAGCGTATTTTTAAGATGGTTTATTTCTTCATTACGATGGTCGGAGTCGGATATTTTTATTGCTCTTGACACCAATGTATTTGCAACTGATGCAATTTGCGCCGGGTGATGGTTAGAAGATGCATGGAGATACCTGTCTGTGTGCGTAGCCTTTCTGTAAACAGTGTGGCCGAGACTGCCGTTATCTTTTTTGAGCACTAGGACATCAAGGAAAGGTATTTCATTGTTATTTTCCATTTCCATAGTGAATTTTATGTCCTCGTGTAAACCGTTCAGATAGTCGAGAAATTTATTTAGTTCGTTCAATCCATGAGGCCATATTACGAACGTGTCATCTACGTATCTTATCCACAGTTTAGGTTTTAAAAAATAATTTTCCAATGCATCTTTTTCAAACTTTGTCATAAACAGATTAGCAATTGATGGTGAAAGTGATAAACCCATTGGAGCCCCTTTAATTTGTTTGTAAGTTTTACCATCATAGATAAAAAATGTATTATTTAAACAATGTTTTATTAAGTTTATTATATCTTCCGGGGGTTGGCAAATTTCTCTTGCTTACTAAATAATACTTAATAAATACTTGCTACTTCGATTAATTGACGTGACTTTGTTTATATCAAGATGTTCAGTGCCTAACCAACTAGACTGCGACAAGGGTACTTAGAAATACATTTCATTATAATATTATGTTTATCTACAAACACAAAGGTGTAATTCAAAAGTTTAATTATCTGTTAATGTCTCTTGCAACATGTAAACGTCTGCGATAAGAGTAACGCTAAATTTCTGAGGTCTGTCACAGTACAATGTATTTCACAAGAATTAACAAAGTTCTATTTAAGGATGAGACAAAACTATATTGGAGAATTTATTTTAATTTGACAGAATTAATTAAAAAATACTTCATTAAATTCAAGAACACATTCTTATTGTGAAGTTGTAATTTTTTCAGAACAAGGTTCTGTGAAATTTAAAACCAAATTAATAAATCAATTAAAAAGACATACAGAAAAATCAAATCCACGACAAAATATTTGGCTGCTACCGGGATTCGAACCACGGATCTCCTCCTATCCGGGGCAGGCAAGTTATCCAATTACGCTATAGCGGTCTTGTACATTTACGTGAATATATCGGCCTTATCTGTAAGTCTCATTTATTAATTGATTAACATATATTATCCATTTTTGGAGCAATCCACTTTTTATGGTACGGTAGGCACAAATTACTTTGTGTTAATGACGCCATAATTTACCGTTTAATTATTTATTTTATTTTTGAACATATTTGTTACAACATACATATATTATATTCAAGAACACATTCTTATTGTGAAGTTGCAATTTAAAAAAAAAAAAAATGTGAAATTTAAATTTAATTAATTAACCAATTAGAAAGACATACAAAAAAATCAAATCCACAAAAAATATTGGTTTTAAAAAATACTTTGTTTAGTAATGGAATTTTCTATCTTTCCCGTAGTGATGATATCTGTTGCCTATCTGATTTTTTTTTTCAAATAAAATTATAAGAAGTCTTATTAAATTATTCTGGTCACCTTGACCAAAAACAATGCCGGGAAGGAAATCTTCACCGAGCTTAAAGAGATCCTCCACTTGAGGGTCACTGTAGAGCACCTACGAGCACGAGCTCGTCTGGTACAATGCCATAATTGCCAAAATTTAGGCCATAGCTCGACGTGTTGCTTCGGGAAACCATGTTGCTTAAAATGCGTAGGGGACCACGCAACTGTAGATTGCGTCAAGCCCCCCGACACCCCGGCCACATGCTCCCTCTGCCAAGGCCCCCGCACGGCCAACTATGGAGGTTGCTCCGCCCGCCCATCCCTCCGCCCAAACTACTTCCGCTACCCCCAACACCCCAGAAATCTACCACGTCAAAACCACACCAACAGTGCAGTTACTCAAAATTATCAAACCCCCCCCCCACACCCCCCACTACCCCATTAATGGCCGTTAACGCACTAAAGCCAACCCCCACTCAACACACTCCGGTGCTCAACCTCGCACCGGCTTTCGCCGCTAGGCACAGCCACCAGCAACCCACGACCATTCACCAACAAGCGAAGCCCCCCACCACCCCACCCATCCCTCCCCAAGCACTTCGCAAACTCAAACAAATCCCTAAAACACTACGTCACCATCCTCCACGTCGCCATTCCCCAACCCCCCGCAGACTTTACAAATCTCGCCGAAGCAGCGACAGAGTTAAAACAGTTTATGTCACACGCCTCACAGATGCTCCTACGAATAAACAATCTTCTATCACGTTATGGCTAGACGAGCAACGTATCGCCCATCCACGATCTAGTCAGCGTTCTGGAACGCTAACGAAAAACTTCTAGACTATTGAAGAGAACTCGAAGTCTTTCTCTCCAAATATAACCTAGATATTCTTCTGATCAACGAAACTTGGCTCAAACTAAATCGTAAACTATTTATCCCCAACTACATCGTCTACAGAACTGACCGCACCAGAAACCACGGTGCACCGGTGAGGCACCGTTATTCTGGTCAAATACTCCCTTGACCACTGCCCTGCCAATGCCCCCTCCAACGACAACATCGAGTCCACAGCACTCGTCGTAAATACGATCAACTCCGGCCCGATAAAAGTTTATATCTGCATGTAGCTCCCCAAGGAAACCCTTATTTCCGAGGAACTAGACACACTCCTCGAAGAAGACATCCCCATCATCACAGCGGGAGACCTAAATCCCAAGCATGGCTCATGGCACAGTCGCTACAAAAACACCAAAGGAATCTTCCTACACAACTACGTTTCAAACAAATAAATCTCCTTTGACGCTCCGGACATCCCAACTCTCCACACTGTTTACGGCGGCCGCCCCGATGTCATTGACATCGCCATCTTCAACGACATCAGAAACTCCTACTCACTCCAAACAATAAGCGAGCTTTTCTCCGACCACAACCCTGTTTTGCTGTCTATCTCTGACACACAAACCCCCATCAACCCAACCAACCCTATATGCGAGAAAATCCAATGGCATAAACTTCCCAAATGCATTGAAGACACAATCACTTTCCCCAAAAACATCCCAGATGCGTCAACCCTAAATTCGGCAGTCGACGACTTCTCAAATTCCATCAAACTAGCCACATAACCGGCCACAATCTCTACTCTAAGAGACTCACGAAGACCAGACTTAACTGACGAAATTAAAGAACTAATACGTAAAAGAAATCGAGCCCGTAAAAATTGGCAACGCTACGGCGACCCGTTAGACAGATACAAGACTAGCCTATACAATCAAAACCGCCCTAAACTCCCTCAGAAACGAACCTTGGCACAACTTCATCATCTCACTGAACGACGATCCCCGCGCGTACTGGATAGTGACAAAGTCACTTCGCAAAGCCAAAAATTATGCCATCCCACTTCCAGGACCTAACGGTCTTGTATATTCTACTGCAGACAGGGCCGAGATCTTGGCGGACAGCCTCGAAGCCCAATTCATTCCAAACCCTGCTAGCGACCCCTCATCAGCCTCAATTGTAGACGCCCAAGTCGAAAATCTAATTTCCCAAACCACCATAGGCCCCCCCGTAACTCCTACTTCACCAGCTGAAATTAAGCGAATTATCAAACATCTAAACATCAGGAAAGCTTCCGGCCCGGACGCGACCACCAATAAAATAATAAAATGCCTCCCCGACAAAGCAATCTGTGCATTCACAGCCATCTGCAACGCCTCCTTCCGCCTCCATAACTTCCCAGAGGCACACAAAACTGCAGATGTAATTCTCATCCTCAAGCCAAGAAAAGACCCCCTCCTGGTCCAAAACCACCGCCCAATCAGCCTCCTACCATGCACTGGTAAGATCCTGGAACAACTTATCCTTACCAGACTAAAAAGACAAACCTTCGAAAAAAAAATCATCTGCGACTTTCAACACGGATTTCCAGCGAACCACTCAACCACCCTTCAGCTTCTGCGCGTGATCGAGCAAATTAACGAAGGGCTCCTCAGGCGCCAATACACAGCAGTCCCGTCAGTCGATGTTAGTAAAGCCTTCGATAGCGTATGACACAATGACCTTAAACTTACGGAATAAAAGCTCTGTGGGATGTTCACAAAAGATCGTACAGATCAATTGTTTCTTATTAATACAAAGATAAGACAAGACTTATGAAAGTAAGAACTGCAGAACTCCACCCGTCTATTGGCAGCTCTGCTGTATTCCGTCTTGGCGTTACCGGAGGAAAGCGGTCACTGTAAGACTTGCAAAACGTACATTGTGTTTGTGCATGGGTGCGTGCAAATACAGTTTTTTTTTCAAGCATAATAGTACCTACTTTAAAATGAAATAAAATATAAATTATAGAAGTCTCATGGAAACGAAGGCATTATTGCGTGGAATGTAAGAATGGCAGTCTTCTTGGGTGTTCAGGGTGAAGAGGGCTTACGACCTATCGTACGGCTGGCTTAATCGATGACTTTACACAATGCAATGTTCACCAATTCCACCCACGATAAACTACCATATCTTTAAAAATTTTGAAGTTGTATATATCTTAACTTCGCACACCTTTTTCCATGTGTGAGTTGTATTTTATGTTCTTGAGAAATTTGTGCATGCTCAAAATATTCCGGATTTAACTGATCTAAAAATTAACTAAAAATTTAAATAATTTTCAGGCTTAGGTATCCTAGTGTAAAGTTGGTAATTCCCAAGAATAAACATTTATAAAGGATATTGCTTTAAAAAATCCAAAATCAAAAAATATAGATATCTTTTACCAACGGCAACATCTATACTAGCACACTAATTGCAAGAAAACTTTGGAGAATCAATAAATTTAACTGTTAAATGGCCTTAATAGGTTGTGATTTAACCACCTCTTTTGTGTCCCCTTTTGTGAGGTTACTCGAAATCAATAGTTTCAAACAAACCACAAATACTAGATAACTTAAAAGTTAATATCGAACACTGCTTTCACGACATTGCACCTAATCAAATACCTAAAAAATAAAAATAAAAATTGGTCTTACCTTTAACTAGGTATTTTGTTTTATTTTAATTTAAAATCTTATTTTTTGTTCTTATTGAAAAATCTTTTCAGTATTACAATTATATCAAATTGTAAAAGAATTTATTCGATTATTATTTTATATGCTGCTATGTTACAATTGTTCTCTTGTTAGAAGTCAAATCGAATACAACTCATCTATCTGGTGTCCCTATTACAATGCTCATGTTCATACAATAGAAAGAATTCAACATAAATTTTTACGCTACATAAATTTCCGTCTCCATATCCCAATAGAAAATCTTAACTATACAAACTTATTATATTTTACCGGTTTATTGCCACTATCGGACAGGAGAGTTTTATCCGATCTGATTTTATTATATAAAATTGTAAACTCGCATTACCACAGCCCTGAAATTTTGTCCTTAATAATGTTCCATGTACCCAGTCGAACTACTCGAGTGCCGACGCCTTTTTACTGTGACAATACTAGAACAAATGCTCACTACAACTCGCTAGTACCTAGAATACACAGGTTAGGTAACAATTATACAAACATAGCGGACGTGTTTGGTTCTGGCCTGTCACAGTATAGGGGCGCGATACTGAGAGCGCTTCATTCCACCATAATGTAAATTATATACACTTTCTTTTTTTTGTTTTTCTCTCTGTTTATATTATTTTTGCAAATAACTGTTATATACCTACATATGTAAAAGCCTATTTAGGCGTAAATGAATGAATAAATAAATAAATAAATAAATAAATTTTTAAAATATTTTATTGATTCATCTCGATTCGGAAGTCATGTCGTGATCTCGGGACTATGGGTGACTAGAGTGAATCCCAACTTTATCTCTTGGATACGACATAAAAAATATCCTCTCGCAATCTAAAATCCAGGCGCACGTGATCTGCTTTCCCGCCTTATCCCATACGAATTCTATCAAGAACGCGATGACATTTTAATAAAATCAAAATGATTTATTAATTATGTAAAATATTTTGTATATATTTCTCATAAATATTTTATTCCTTAATTAAAATTCATGTAAAAAAATCACGCATATAAAAAAATTATTTAACTAATGTTAGAGATTAATGATTTTATGGAACTATTAAATTTCGATTTTTTTCTTTTTCTTTAGTATTTTATATTGGGCTCGTGCATCGTTAATGACGCATTTGATTTTAAATGAAATTTGATAAAGATATTTCATCATTTTAGTTGACTTCTTATTTAAAATTGGAAAAATTGTCTGTCTGTCTGTCTGTTCTCTATACAAATCCACACCGTTTGTTCGATTTGATTCAAATTTTGCATACTTATGCTTTGGGACCCGGCGGGTAACATAGGCAACATTTCCTCCCTATTCTCATAATTAAAACTTATTCTTTAGAAAATATGTCAGGGGTAGGGGAAGGGGTATGAGAATAGGGAGGAAATATCGCCTATGTAACTCGCCGAGTCCTAAAGAATAATTTTCCAAATTTTGAGTCCGATCGGTCAAACGGTACAGATTTTCATATAAAATATGTCAGGGGAGCGGAAAGGGTATGACAATAGTGAGGAAACATCTCCTATGTTACCCGCTGAGTCCTAAAGAATAAGTTTCAAAATTTTGAGTCCGATCGGTCAAACGGTACAGATTTGCATATAAAATATGTCAGAGGGAGAGGAAGGGGTATGAGAATAGAGGGGAAATATCACCTATGTTACCCGCTGAGTCCTAAAGAATAATTTTCTAAAATTTGAGTCCGATCGGTCAAACGGTACAGATTTGTATCTAAAATATGTCAGGGGGAGGGGAAGCGATGTGAGAACAGGAGGGAAATATCGCTTATGTTACCCGCTAAGTCCTAAAGAATAAGTTTCCAAATTTTGAGTCCGATAGGTTAAACGGTACAGATTTGCATCGAAAATATGTCAGAAGGGGGAAGGGGTATGAGAATAGGGAGGAAATATCATCTATGTTACTCGTCGAGTCCTAAAGAATAAAGTTCCAAATTTTGAGTTCGATCGGTCAAACGGTACAGATTTGCATCAAAATTTGTCAGGGGGAGGGGAAGGGATACAGAATATGGGGGAAATATCGCCTATGTTAGCCGCTGAGTCCTAAAGAATAAGTTTCCAAATTTTGAGTCCGATCGGTCAAAGGGTACAGATTTGCATCGAAAATATATCAGGCGGAGGCGAAGGGGTACGAGAATAGGGGGAAATGTTGCCTATGTTACCAGCCGGGCCCCAAAGAATAAGTATGCAAAATTTGAATCGAATCGGACAAACGGTGTGAATTTGTATAGAGAACAGACAGACAAACAGACAGACAGAAAGACAGATAGACAGACAGACATTGAGTTTTATAGGTATAGATGCTTCCATTTTTATAACACAATACACTTTTACTTGCCTTTCACGTTATTTGCTCATCATATTTCTGTCTTGATCTTCTTATCAGTAGTCTTTCTTCAATAGTACTAATTATTTAAAATATGTTAATGTCTCATTACGATACCATTAATCACCTCTTTTGTTTTCTATAATAATGATTTTTGCCAATTTTTTATTTTATGCTTTATGTAATCTCATTTGTCCTTTTATGATGTATATAAATAATTCTGGAATCGGCGAAATAGGAATGAAACTAGACCAAATGCGGTGGAGATGCGGTCACTAAAATCTCTCGAGTGAGGAATAAACAAATTAGAAATGAAAGTAGAAATGAAATGTAGAACGTATGAGCGAGGAAAGTATGGTTAAAAAAATATATGGGGCGAGTGTTGAAGGCAACAGGGAATAGAGGGCATCCACGAAAGAGCTGGCATAATCAGATAATACAAATATTGGAGGATGGCCCTGTTAAAAACCTCAACAACCGTAGAGCTTGCATGAGAAGATGTATGAATCCAGCTGAAGCAAACTGGTATGCCAAGATAGAAAAATGTGGCGTTCTATCCTCATTGCCTACCCCTACGGCAAAACGGCGTAATGGTTAGTTAGTTGGTTAATTTTCCAGTTAGCTTGAAGTTATGTATTTTTACTCCCTTTATATTAGCTCGTGGCGTCTGCTTGCTTGCCGTCACAAAAACTTTGGATCGATTTTTAACCTTTTTCCCGTGATCCAATCGAGCTGAAACTTGGCAAGTAGACTCGTGGCGACGATCAAGAAGATCTATCAAATTTCTGTTAAAAAAATTAATAATTATAGTATTATTTCGGATTTTTAGAAATTTTATTGGTTTTTTCAAATTGGAATATTAGAAAAGTTTGATTACGGCGGCTCGATAACGTCGCGGAATATTTTCTAAATTTGAATTACTTCGTCGGTATGCATAATAGGTACTTCACTACGAATGTCGAAAATCTAAATTGACTGACAAATATTTTTAGAATTTAATCTTAAAGCATGTCTTATCAAAGCTCAAAACATCTGACATTTTAGAAATATATTAAATTACTGTAAGTTTAGTGTTATGTTATATGTTTTAATTCGTCTTTAATTGTTGTTATATTTCACAAAGAAAGGGAGTATAATAAAAATTCGGTTTTTATGGATTAATTTTTTTATGTATTTTTGTTCATTATGTATTTTTGTATGTTGGTGTATTTTTAGTTCGGATGAATTTAATTTTCGAATATTTTAATTTTCGAAGATAAGTAGTAAGTACCTAAATATATGCATATTTTTATTTTATTTATTTATTTAATTGATAATAAATATAATAGTTTATTACAGTGATACCTAGAAAATGTTTACAATTAATTTTTTTTATATATTATACCTCACCAAAAAGAATTATGATTCTCGTGTGTGGTGAGGGATAATCACTTACAATCATTTTTTTATGTTTTTTTTATTTAATATTACATACAACATTATTACATTTTTTTTTCTAGTCGGTTCATATATATTGACACATAAATTTTTTCGTTGTACCTCTCCAAAAAGAGACTAACCCTTATGTCTGGAGAGGGACTTACACTTTTATATATATATATATTTTTTTATAGCACATAAATGGATATAAGAAGAAAAAAGTAACTAATATGCGATAATTATAATGCATTTATGTGGGACAAAAATACATATATAGGTAGTATAACAAAATTTAATAAACTTGTATGCCTAATAAAGGCATAATAAATCATGATAATAAATCAAAAAATATATATAAATATGTGAAACATTAAATCAGTACTATTCAGGTTGCCCTTAGATCGACCTCGGAGCTCGTAAGTCAATAATGACCCCGAGATTGCTTACAAATATACGGTCACGCTTAATTTGCCTTCAATTACAGTAATACGGGGTTAAATCAATATGTTGGATCGCATATTATTTGCTTAGTCGCCTCCACCGGCGGGTCGCGGTATGCGGCATCGTCTAACCTCCCGTAACACACAACCACACACGATAAATCTATGTAATATTCATTTATGGAATACGACAGCTTAATTATTCGGAATTCTCTCCGGAATTTTTTGGTCTTCATAGTTTTTTTCAGCTCGCAACGTCGTTTCCATCATGAGATACGAAGCTTTAAATTATCCAGATAACACTAAAAAAATAAGGTGCCATGCTTTTTGTTCCATATTTTTCAACAAGAAAAGAGATTGCAATATTTGCAATAAACAAATGGAGAAAATAAGTTTGAATGTTAGACTTGTTATGAATAAATAACTTATGATGAATATATTTGCTGTTTTCTTTCGTCCGGGCGAAATATTTTTTCAAAGATTTTCATAAAACATAAGGGAATATTGAATTAATATATATACAAGAAGGCGTATCCGGGTAGTAAAGCTATTATGTACATATGTAGGTACATACTGGTAAATAGGCGCAGACACTAATGATCAGAAAAAAAATCTGTGTATGTACACCGGTGATTTTTTGCGGTGATTATTTTGTTTACGTTGTAAGCATCTTTATATGTTCACATGTACATACTACAGGCTTATTCTCAGCCTTGTCCCGGGTGGAAATGATGGGACCATGTAACGTTTTCAATTCTCAACCGAAAATGAACTGAATCGATCTTTATTTATTCACTGTTTTTTATTTAGAGGTCTATTGTAAATTAATGAAATAAACGCAAAGACATATCACATTCAAATAAGAATTTGTGATATCTTTTTGAGATAAATATAAAAGTGCACATTCAGAAATCGTTTTGATTGCACATCATATACAAATAATTTATTTTCGTTAGCCTGTTAAAATATTTCTCCGATCGATGTTGCTAAAACACGTGATTTAGTCACAATAAATGCAATACTTAACACAATTATTATTTAACAACATTGAGTCACTCAAATTAATTTAAAAAACGCATAAATGTATGCGGTTTTCTTTCAGTATTTTAATTTAATATATTGTTACGGAGCCTTTTTCGGGCAGCATTTTTATATTCACCCCTGTAGTGAGATAAAAATGCTCCCTTCCGTTTACCCACCGGCTAGGAATGATCGTGGTATTCGAGATTACCTGTCGGAGTCTGCGTAGAGAGGAGGGCTCAAGGGGTCAAATAAGAAATCAAAGAGGTTATCCAAATTTAGATTTGATACAATTTCCAGTTTAAGCTTATCAACTATGAACAAAATTTGTATTGAAATTTGTAGGGACACTGAATCAAGCCAAAGTTATTATACGGAGCATAAATTTGAAATGTCATAAACAAAATATAAACAATTTAAGAGAAATATTGAAACCTTAAAGAAGAAAATTAAAACTTAAAATTTTATCGAACATTGAATGAAACCAAATTGAACAATATTGCTATGAGCGATTCAATAAGTAAAGTATTTTAGAATGCAAAAACTTATTTGATGGAGAAACAGAAATAGTTTTAATCTAAATGCGGAGATCTCGAGGTCTCATCATGTCCTAAGTGTTATGGAACGAGAGTAAGTCCTTATAAGGAAGTAATTATTAGTGTTAGGCGAAAAGGTTTAAATTTAAAAGCTGAGATCTCGAAGTCTCCTCATTTTCTACGAATGATGACACAAAACTTAAAGGTATTGAAAATCAAAAAAATATTTTATGGTAGTGGTTTGAATCTAAATTTCAGCAACTTCACCGTCTCGTTACTTTCTAAAGCAAATGTTTAAATGAAGTGTATTTGTGAGTTAACAACCAAAAATCATAAGGTAGGTACAGATTGTTAAAAAATGGAAATTTTATAATGAAATTATAATAACCAAATGTTGAGAAGATTAGGTTATTTTCTGCCCAAGAAAAACAAAGATAAACAATTTTGAGCAGAAAGATTTCAGTGTAGAAAGCAAATGTTTTGGATAAATTTGGAGTCAGGATCTTAATAATTTTCTAAGAGTGCGAATAACTTAATGTGCAATTTTTAAATGTCTGAAATCACATGATGGAGGCCAAACGTTGTAAGTTTAAATAATTGGATGAAAGTAATAAAATATTCAAATGCAATTTTGCCACTTTGACAAAGGTCACATTAATTTGAATACCGGTAAATCAAAACAAGATAAAACATTTGTATGAGAAAGAAACATAAAACACATGGCCAGGTTTCTCACCTTTACAGGAGTTGATATTTCAGGTTATCGAAAAATTATGACAAAACTATATTATTTTTAACTCAGATTTCTCTCTTTTATAAAACTATTATTTATAATTTCAGATGAATGATAATAAACCTGAGTTTTACTTTGTGTTGAAAATATTACGATTTCAATTAAATTAAATTTGAGTAATGAAGCTGGATTGAGGTTTGGTGCTAGGATTTGAGAGAAACTCGGTCAGAAAGAAACAAAAGATGTGAATTGGTATGCTAATATACAGCCATCGAGGGTAGGTTGTAACATATTATCATGCTCAGCGAGGTTTCGCTTCTAGGCTCCCAAATAGATTTAAATACCAACTATACATGACCGGGCATGTGAGTGATCTTGAGGTCAATATAAATTACATAAAACTCCTCTTGATGGAGATTCTGATACACAATGTAAGGTTTGGACTTGAAATCGGGTGATGGCTTCTTGAAAATTTGACTAGCTAATGGCGTTCCTCCGAACTTTTAATGAGTTGAGATGTTCACAAGCATGGTAATGGATATTACTTGAGTGTCCCGAGCGAGGGGTGATGGAGCCAAGTGGCTGAAGAAAGATCATATGCCGGCCTGCCGCGAGGGTCCATGGCTCCCAAGGTTTTCATCTGGTCCCTCTGCCCTCCATTTGTTTGTGGCCTGCCCCTCCGCCATTTTGATCAGCCGGCATTTAATTTATTAAATTCAGTGTTACTCAGTAAGTAACATTTTTTATATATTTTATCTACGTGTCTTACTGCCTGCAATATTCAATAGAATACTCAAATACCAACACCACGATATGCATACCTAAAAACATCGAACACCGAAGAGAGCCTTAATGTTAAAGGCGAATTTCCTTCACACATACATCACATGGTGACGCAATCTATAATATTTTTGTAATTATGTATTAGGTTCAAAAGAATTAGACCGTAGGTATTATATTCCAGAATGCTATACTTGTACGTGTGTACCAATATCTATGTAAATATGTCGGACATATGTACTACGTTTCTCGATTTTATGTGACTTATATTGTAAAAGAAGCCTTTTTAAATTTATAGAGGAGCGTTTTACAAAATTTAATATTAAAAATTTTTGGTAACAACATATACAGAGTGAAAAAAAATTTGGCAGATTATTCACATCAAATTGATTTATGTGAAAATAATAAATAATTTGTGGTAAAATGTATAGAATCTAATACTACGTATTTATTACAGTACCTATACAATACCTACCGGCGCCAGGTAGCCGTAGCGACAAGCGGAGGCAAGTTTTTCCGCATTACAGTTTTGAAATTGTAATTGATGTAATATTTGTCTTTTTACTTTTAAATTTGTATTTTTATTTTAAAATCGTTATTGAATTTGAATTTTTAACTATAGATAACTATAGAATTCTGTCCATCTGTATTTGCTGTCTCATATTCTTAGGGGTCTTTCTAGAGGCCTTCTTTCCTCTGGGACTGGTCACGAAAATCTGTTTAGGCAGTCGATCTTACCGTGCGGTTTACCACGCGGAGGAGGTCCAAGCCAACTAGTTAAGCAACATTAAAATCGTGAGATACTGACAATAGTTACTCGTTACTAAAGATGTGATAAATAAATGAAAAAATAATGAAATTATTGTAATATTTCCCACTAATTTTCAAGAGATTCTTTTAATTTGATACTTAATCATCCGTATTCTGAAAATAACAACGTCTGGATCTTTAAGACTTTTATCCCAACACTTAATAGACGATAATAAAAATTAAAAATGTCCAGAGCGGATTTTGTAATTCTACCGCTCAAATACACTGTATTAAAAGATGATATAAGAAAGATTGTTTCTTACAAACGAATTAATTTCTTCATCCATAGCGTCCAGATGAAATATCATGCCTAAACTTGTCATGACCGCATTCGGCGTTACCGCGTATTCAAATCTTCCCATCTTGACATTTTTTGACAGATATGTCTGGATCTTTAAGATCTTTATCCCAACACTTAATAGACGATAATAAAAATTAAAAATAAACGAGACAGCTTTATGTCGGTGTTTGTTTCTGTTAGTTTCTACATGAGATAGATAGGTATAGAGGGAAGGAGAAAGATGTAAATTGTTATCTGTTATTATGGGAAGATTTGAATACGCGGTAACGCCGAACGCGGTCATGACAAGTTTAGGCATGATATTTCATCTGGACGCTGTGGATGAAGAAATTAATACGTTTGTAAGAAACAATCTTTCTTATATCATCTTTTAATACAGTGTATTTGAGCGGTAGAATTACAAAATCCGCTCTGGACATTTTTAATTATTATTATCGTCTATTAATTGTTGGAATAAAGATCTTAAAGATCCAGACATTGTTATTTTCAGAATCGGGCCGAATATCCTCTATTTATCATGCCTCTTCGGGCTGTTTATTTGGATGGAGACACGTTCAAAATGGCTGACACAAAAATTCGATGATTCGGAATGATTTCTCGTTGGCGATTTACTTTCTAGTCACGATGCAGTCAGTACTTCGGGGATACTTGCGGCGTGAGATTTCCTTTTCTCCTGAGGCGAATCGTATTTTTTGTCCTGTGAATTTCTCCCGAGAGCCGTGTTTAGGTACCTAATGGTATTCTCCCAGTTCGTTCGCAGTTTCGGTTTTTGCCAGCTTTTTATTCGTACAAAAATACACACGTTATTTTTTTGCCAGCGTTGAAACGTGGTCCGTGCAAAAAACTATTCTTTATTTTTTTACTGCTGAATCTTTACATATGTAGGTAACATACTTTAGTGCGAACAGAGCAAACACAAATATACATTGTATTACGTTAGGTGCGTTTTCAGGTCTCTTGAACACACACAATATTCAATTAATAATGTAGATCATATAATTAACACAGCACGGGTTGAGTGGAGGCTTTTGTCTGGAGTCTTGTATCATAATGACTACAAACAACAGACTACACAACACAAGGAACACAACACAATACAGGCACAACATACGGGTGAATACCAGTACTGAGTACAACTACATTCTATAAATAATTTTATATAATCATAGTTCCAAAACAAAACAACTATTTTATATTATTTGAAATAATCTAATAAATAAAAATGTAGATGTTCGTTTGTACGAAATCGATAATCTCTGAAAGTTTTTCACCGATTTTTTTGAAATTTTGGCACAACATTGCATTTGATTACAAGGATGTTTTTGTATGCCTAATTTGTTTTCATATACCTACTATTAATTTATATAAATAAAAATGTAAATTTTCGTTTGTCCAAAATCATAATCTCCTAATGTTTTTTTTTGACACAACGTTGCATTAGAATTCGTAAAAATTATTTGAAAAAAAGGCGCAGGTAACCTACCCTTTCAATGTTGATAAATATTTTGATATAATATTTTTGAAATTTAAATTTTATAATAACATTCGGTTGTCTTTGCGTAAATAAAACGTTTGAACCGATGACAAAGTGCAGCTAATCGTTTCGCGATATCTACAATTATAAAACTCAATGTCTGTCTGTCTGTCTGTTCTCTATACAAATCTACACCGTTTGTCCGATTCGGCTCAAATTTTACATACTTAAGCTTTAGGACATTTCCCTCCTCCCATTTTATCTCTTCCCCTCTACCTGATGTATTTACAATGCAAATCTGTACCGTTCGACCGATCGGACTCAAAATTTGAGAACTTATTCTTTAGGACCCGGCAAGTAACATAGGTGACATTTCTCTCCTCGACTTTTACCCATTCCCCTCCTCCTGATATATTTCCAATGCAAATTTATTCCGTTCGACGGATCGGACTCAAAATTTGTAAACTTATTAATTAGGAACTGGCAGGTAACGAAGATGACTTTCCCCTCCCTTTTACCCCACCCCTTCCCGTGTTATATTTTCTGTACAAATCTACACCGTATGACCAATCTTACCCAGATTTTGCACATTTATTTTTCAAGACCCGGTGGGTAATAAAGACAATTTTCCCCCCTCCCTTCTGATATTTTTTTGTACAAATCTACAACATTTGCCGATCTGATCCAAATTTTGCTTTCTTATTCTTTAGGTCACGATGGAATACATAGGTCACAATTCCTTCCTGGACATCCCATCCATCCCAGCCTAGATTAAATGGATTCTTTTTCTTTATTAGAGAGTACGAAATAATGAAAACTTTGTGTCCCCCCACAAAATTATGTTTAACTGAATTCTTAACTAGAGCAACGCCGGGTATGAACAGCTATCAATATTCAATATATAAAAATGTTAATATTAATTTGTTCAAAATTTTAAATCTCAAAAAGTTCTTCACGGATTGACTTTGACACAATGCTGCATTCGAATACGCGCATGTTTTTATATACTGTGACGTAATATAACGGCATCATCATGATACTCAAGCGTTATGCCGTCTGGTAGGTACTGCTGTCTATGGTATGGGGCAAAAAAGTTTATGGTGAAGCGCACATAACTTCATTCCGTACACTCGCTAACTTGACGGGTATCGCGAGGGGCAAAAATGGCGGCACTTTTCACATTAGCAGCCGACAATTAAAGAATTCATCTGCTTCGGGGCCTAATGCACCGGTACGAGATTGTTCCCCGGACACAAGGTGGAGCTGGTGGTGAGGTACATCTGGCCAGCCTCTGCATAAGGCCACGAAATCCCAACGAGACGCATTGCGGATGGCGAACAATCGAATCTGGAATCATAAAATCTCATAATCCTCAAGTGCAAGTCACCGTTGTCTGCGAGACGTCGATGCTAAATATGGGAGGATATGAAGCCCCCAGAAAGTAGAGACTTTTCAAAACATCAGTGATCATCCGTCGACAATTTAATATTGCGTCATGTTGTTGTGACATTTTATTTAGTGTTCGTGCTGGACTAAATTCTTTATTTTTCAAGTTTTATATTTGTAAATGGTCTCCATGTACGAGGCGTGATACCGCATAATGAGCAGAGCTCAAAATAGTGGTTAATTTAGTGATATTATGAGGCGGCCGCGTCCACGTGGAATAGTTCAGAGATGATCCCCATTCTAGTCTAAAATATTTAAATCATGGTAGTACATGCACTGCCAGCATGTTTGTGTGTAAATCCACTGTAATAGGTTTTAGCAGATAGATTGTTGAATAAACCAATGTAAATTTCAGTGACACTTGTTTTTCTCCATTCAATGCCCCATGTTTCATTATTATGTTGCATCTTTAGCATCTATTGTTGGTGAGTGTGACATGGTGCGTCCCGGAGACCCAGCGCGCTGCTGAGAGACCCTGAGATTAGATTTAACGAGTAGGGTTTGTCCCATTCATCTCCGACTGCGTTGGCTGGTGTGACGAGGGGGTCAGGTTATAAGGATCTGAACTTCATCTCATAATACCTACTATGTTTTTATATAACTACTATTATACAGATGTCACATCTGTGACAGATAAAAAATATGCTTTTTTTTTAAAGAAGCAAAATTGAATACCCACAAGCAATGTAAAATTAAACATTTTAAAAGTGTGCCACAGCAACGCGTGGCCGGGTACAGCTAGTTAACTAATAAAAAATCCTAGTTGAATTAAACGCAAAAACTTAAACACATCACTACTTTTTTTAGATATTTAACACAACTATTGAATTAAGTAAAATGTAAATTGAAAATATAAAACATCACCCAGATGGTACGAAAAAAAATACTGATAAAGATGTATCAGAGAAGCCAGAACAAAGCTGATCAGAGGTGATACCTACTGCATCCGGACAAAAAAATATATAATTGTAATTTTATTTCTAATATATATGTTTATAATAAACATTCCTTTTTATTTTTCGACTTTGGAAAACAATCGAGTCACCCTGTCATTTCCCTCCATCATTGAAAAAAGTAAACTCGTATTTTTTAATGAATTTCAAAGGTTGCTTCCGAATGTCAAAGTTTTCGAAAAAGACATCATAAATAAGATAGAAAAGTACTTTTCAGTCCTGTGTCCCATTAGAGCGGAAGATGGAAAAGATTTGCTTTGGTTAACCTCCCGCCACCATAATATGGAATTAATGCTAAAAGCAATCGTGGTAAAGGCTTTTGGTCCGTCAAGTTAGCCAGACATATTGGTTCTAATTAAACGTTTTAGAACAGCTTGTTCTAATATTGATCGGAACAAGTTCAGCACAGTTTCATCAGATCCCGACGCCTTATAATATGTGTAAAATATAGCTTACAACACAATATCATTTTCTCAGAAAAAGCTTAAAGATTACTTACCTAGTCATACTGGAAGGAGTTGTTAAAACTCACAATTATCACAAGTTTTTGGGATGCATCCTTACCTAGCAAATGAACTAAGAAATTTCTTCGGAACCAAGCAGGAAATGGTTAAACGAAGAAGATTTAGATTATAGCCCTAAATGTCTAAGTCTGAACTTGAATGTACGTCATATGGCTGAAAAAATATTGAGGAATATTTCGAGGTTCTTTAGTATTCGTGGAATTTCGTCACTTTTAAAAAAAAAATGATCTTATCTCTGGAAAGAAGATGAAAATTACAGAGCTGTCATGTACATAGTTCGCTTTATATAGAGTGGTGAATGATATTGCAGAGCGAGGGTCTGCGTTAATTGAAGAATATAATAAATTAATCAACGTAAATGAAAAAAATACCTAAAATAAAAAAAAATAAAAAAATGATTTGAAAAAAAACATATGGGGAAAAATACGAAAAAAATAATTAAACACTTTTTTAGGTCTAATAATCGAACTAAGGGGTGACGCGTGAAAAACTTTTTTTGTGGCTATATAAGAAGCACCTTAATAAGTATAATTTCTAATGGTTGTTCTGATGAAAATCCCTATGGATGATAGAAATATCATTTTTTTCAATTCATAAAATAGTGGTTATATATTATTATAAAACAGTGGTTCTTCTGTGCAAAGACTGAGAAGAGGTGATAACACCAACTATCCAACATTTATTTGCCACACAGAACTAGAATTTAACTGCTCCACAAAACTAGACTGAATCGCCACAAGTTCTGCCTCTTTAGAGAGTGGATCCAGCAGTTCAATAATCAGTCACCTTTACCCCCCAAGAGCTGGAAGGCTTCGCTGCAGTGGATGAGGGTCTGGCCACAGCAACTTAGATGACTGATGAGGAAATCTTGAAAATTATTAAGGAAGAACAGGATCAAGAAGACGAGGAAAAAAACGGAGGTACCCGATCCCCCAGCATCAACGAAGTTTTAAATGCAGCCAAATTAATTGATTTTTTGAATTCGCAAATATGACCCTATGTCAACTGAAGAAGTTCCAACATCAAAAGACGAAATATTTTGGAATATCAGAAGAGTGTAAACGAAGTTGACTAAGTGAACTTGATAAAGTTTTAATTTTTATTATTTTAATTAGCTATAACTAGTGTAATACAATAGTGTTAATAGAAAAATAAATAACTTTTACATTACTTACATGGATACAAGTTAATTTTTCTTCAATTTTTATAATGAAAACTCTCTATAATGAAATAAAATGCTCGTTCCCTTGGATTTCGTTATAGAGAGTGACGACTATATATTATTTTTCCGTGGAGGATCCTTTTACGGAAAAAATGAAATAAGGCTAACCTGCATCACATCTGATGCAGATGGATCACGTGATTCATTAAACCATGAATTTTAGATTGATAGGAGAAGATTGGTAAGATCACAAGCAATAGCTTCAGTCAGTAGCCTTAGTAGTTGATTAGCAGACTTGAGATGATTGCAATAAAACTAGGATGGAGAAAAATGATTCAGTAATAACTGTGCTTGTGACAAGATACTCTTGGGACATGATACTCACCAAGCTTCAGGTCAGGCAGTGCCCGAGGTACCTTTTTGAGTTATTGAAGAGTTATCTCAGTGGCCGTAATGCGATCTTGAGCTTTGGTGAGGTTTCCATCACCAGGGGTACGGATATGGGCTGTCCACAGGGCTCGGTCCTTGGACCGACTCTGTGGAATATCTTATTTGATGATGTGCTTCTGCTACCGTTGCCGCAGGGATGTGAACTGTCGCTTACGCAGACGACGCACTGCTACTGGTGCCCGGCAAAAGTCGGAGGGAACTTGAGCGTCGAGGCAACAGGGCAATAAAGCTTATGAACGAATGGTGCGATAGGAATAAATTGGCTCTTGCGCCTCACACGACGATGGCAATGATGATGCGGGGTCGCTTGCAAAGAAACCCGATTGTCAAGGTGAAAGGCACAAATGTGAAATTTGAAACAGTTGTGAAATATCTAGGAGTATGGATGGACACTTTCTTTACCCGGGTTCCTTTCTTGAACATGTCAAAGCGATCTCGGAGGGGCTGCCAGTTTCTTTATGTCGGTGAAACGCGTCAGCGTCGCGGATTGGGGTCTACGGTCTCCGGCGGTACGCCTTATCTACCGTGCGACCTACGTGAGTCAAATCACATACGCCGCCGGTGTCTGGGTTCACCGCCTGGGGACCATGGTGGTCTCATCAGCTTTAAATAGAGTCCTGCGGACTCCGCGGCTGGCCCTCACGGGGGCCTACCGGACGGTATCAGGAGTGGCACTACCTATGTTAGCGGGTGTTTTACCCGCTGATCTTCAGGTGATCGAAACCAATGCTCGCAGCTCTCTGAGGAAGGGACTAGAGATCACTGTTTTTGAAGTGAACTTCAGAACTGAGAGAGAAAGGCAGGGGAGGTCGTCCGGTGCTTGATCACCACGCGATGCAGTTGGTGTCGGGACCCGGCGAGTTTCGGAGCAAATTACATAGTCTGGAGTTCGCTGCGTCACCCTGGCGCACCTGCACTCGTGTGGCTCAGGCGCCGGAGCACATTTTCTGGGCTTATGAGTTTATGAAAGATGCACCGGAGATTATGATTGAAAGACTGGAGTGGGTGAGGCACGGTTCCGCATGGAACAGTGACCTCATCAAGAATTAGAGAAACCTCGGACTCTTCCCCGAGTTCGCCCGGACGTGGGTTTCGCGCTGGGAGCTGCTTCGTGGGTGATTTCTCTGTAGACTGTCGACACGCGGTGCTCGGACCTGAACTCCGTCTTTTAGTGTAATCCTTGTTTTTGTCCTTCCCTATTAGGGAGTGTGTCCTTTGCCATGACATCCCCTCACTGTCCTCCTTCCCACCCTAATTCTATATATAGTATTTTATTTTTATTATATCAAGCAGACTCCTGGCGACGATCAAGAAGATTTATCAAATTTTCGTTAAAAAATAATAAAAATTATAGTATAATTTTGGATTTTTCAAATTTTTAATGGTTTTTTCATACAACTACAAGTAAGTTGTATGGAGATTCCGACGCATATGGTAGACACAAAACCCAAAAATGAGAAAGGGAGTATTGTAAAAACTTTTATGGGTTACTTTTTTACTCCCTTTATATTAACTCGTGGCGTCTGCTTGCTTAGCGAAAAAAATTGGATCGACTTTTAACCGTTTTTCCGTGATCCAATCGAGCTGAAACTTTGCAAGTAGACTCATAGCGATGATCAAGAAGATCTATCAAATTTTCGTTAAAAAAAATTAAAAATTATAGTTTATTTTTGGATTTTTAGAAATTTTAATGGTGTTTTTTCCAATTGGAATTATTACAGAAAAGTTTGCGGCGGCCTGATGAAGTCACGGAATATTTAAAATTTGAATTACTCCATCTATATATATAATAGGGACTTCACTACGAATTTCGAAAATTTTGAAAATTGTTTCACAGATGACAGGAACATTCGGTTTTTCGGAAAAAAATCAAATAATAATTTATTTATTTTAGATTTCTGCTACATTACCCAAATCTGATTCAGACTTATTTATCATTATAACTCCATTTCTTTTAACTCGTAGCGTTTGCTTGCTTGCTTGTCCGTCGAAAAAACTTTGGATTGATTTTTAATCCTTTTCCCGTGATCCAATGGAGCTAAAACTTTGCAGACAGACTCTTGGCAACGATAAAAATGATTTAACAAATTTTGTTTAAATTTTTTTTATAATTTTGGATTTTTCGAAATTTTTTATTAGTCCCTTGCGTTGCGTCGCCCAACTTGAGCCCAACGCGTGGGGTAAGCTCCAAACCTGTTTCACCTAGTAAATGAGAAAGGGAGTATAATAAAAACTTGGTTTTTATGGGTTGGCTTTTTTCTCTTTTAGCCTAAGAGGGGTGCCGTTTTCATAATTTCTGTCTTTATTTATATTTATATATTTTTTTATACTTTTATTTTTCATAATATGTACGTTTTTGGTATATTTTATTAATGATATTTATGGGTTACTATTTTTTTCCTTTATATTTCTATGCATGTGTATATATTACGTCGTTCATTATGCGCTTTGATATTTTCTTTCAATTCTTTTTATTATATTGCACCCCAGGGACAGTGAAGTAGTTTGTGGACGCAGCGAGAGAACTGATTTAGTATTATGCCAATCTGGATGGTGAAAATGTAGGGTTGATACGGGAGCTTTTGCTCGTGGAATAGCCCTGGGTCTGGGATGGGTTCCACTTTGCTGTATTCAGTCATTCTAAGAAATTCTCCCCCAGTCTTTGTCATGTGTTGTGTTTCTTGGACACACTTGTATATAAGAGAAAAGGTAAAAATTAAATATAACGCTTAGTTTTTAGATACTTGCTCACGTGATTCTAAGACGACTATCTTCTAATCTATTCTACTTTACTAACAATGCGTATTCAAATAGAAAGCATAAATTATGATAATTTAATGAATGTATTTCATTTGAATCAATTATCATACAGAAGAGCTGTCAGCGATATAGTGTTCCTATTTAAAATTATTAAAAGTATGTTGAACTGCCCTGAACTGATTCAGATGGTCTCGTATAATATACCGAGACAAACAAGACATCACGAAGTGTTCTTTGTATGGACCCACAGGAATAACTATGCATAAATTCACCATTAACACGCACGCATCGCCTCGGAAACAAATTTTCGGAATTCGTAGACATTTTTGGTTGTAGAAGCATACCCAAATTAAAGAATTACTCTGATTTAGAATATACAATAGCATTCATTACAGTTCAATGTACTAAATTTTTACTAATCTTTTGTACCCCATGAATTATATATATTTATTTATTTTAAAGAGTCCTAATTATTACTTATTTCCTTTTTGAAAATGTTTTATTTTTATCTTTTATATTTATTTTTTTGGTTTATTTTATCTTATTTTATTTATCTGGTATATTGGTTAAATTATCTTTATTTTACTCTATTACAGGTTTCTAATTATTACTGTTTGTTTGTTTACTAATCATAGTTTATATTTATTGTTTATTTATTTTATGTTATTTTATATTGTTCATTTATCCTAAATATATTTTACTTATTTTATTATTTTTTAATTATTTACTGTTAAACGTAGTTTATGTTAGATGTATAAAATGCTTTTAATTTTCTTGTATTGTAAGAGCCCACTAGGGCGTTGATTAAAAATAAATAAAAAAATCCACATGCAATTTCTTCTAAAAAATATTTGTATAATAATTGAAAAGATTAATTGATATTACTTATTCGTTGGTATAATGTAATCGATTAGAGTCAAATATAAGTGCCGTCTTGTCAGAAGAATCGATCTAATTAATAACATTGCTTGCCGTAGTGGTACGAAATGGGGGAGATAACATTTTATAGTAACGGGGAGAAAATTAGAGTTTTCTGACTTAATCACCAAATAAATTTCAGCTATTAACAAAATCGTGTTCTCGCTTCAGAAATTTTCAAGTAAAAGAGGGATTTATATCTTCAACTTACTATTTACTGTTGCAACGACTTTAAAGTTTTTTAAAATGCAATATTAGTTAATAAAATAGTTGAGTAAACAGAATACAGATCTTTTACACAAATTTGTATTTGCAGTATTCAAAGACCTTGGTTCAGTGACGTGATCAACCAGATAATGACGCAAAATTTGGATTTTCTAAATAATGACGCAAAATCATAAATTTTATTTTGATAAATGGTATTGAATATTAAACTATTTTAATGTTTTTTTGCTGAACCTACCAAAACAAATATATATTCTCGATGTTATTACACATATTCAATATCTTAATACGTGATTTTACAATGCAAGATTATCAATAAACGGTTGGTCTAGGGGTTTCCAAATTTTAATGGCCGATTTGCGTGAGACAAAAGTGAAAATCGTTGGCTTGATACAAAATAAGATACTTGCCTTAATAGCTTTATAAAAGTCTCATTCGCCTGAATGATAGATTAATACCAAAAGTATGTCTGATTTTAATTTATTTGCTTTACAAATTATTAAAAGCGGCACTTTCTTAGAGAATTGCATATTGCCGTCCAATCTGGCATCATTTTTAAAAGATTCCTTCTTTTTCTTCTTCTTCTTCTTCTGCTTCATCTAGGATTGCGTCCTAACATTGCTCGAAGCCCGTTCCTGGGATGCAGAAGTTCAGCTATCTCGCCATATTTTATGCCGTCTTCCTGGGAGTCTGGTACCCGACGCCGACGGCAGCTTGTTCGCTGCTATGCTCACTACTCTCTCAGGACAAGCTCTCTCCACATGATCTCTCCAGTAACGTCTTCTAGATCTTCCCCATCGGACAATATTGAAAGTTCTTCGTATTTCGGAATTCCTCACTCGGACTCGGATTGTCAGTCCCGCAATAGGTCGTAAAAGAAGTGCCTCAATTGTAGAAGTGAACACTCCATAACAAGGGCATATAATTTACGACCTTGGAAGAAATAATCAGTTCGGCCTACACCTCCACCGTAATAGGACGCTCTCCTGATAACACTGAATAAGACTTCAGCGAAACGTCGATATTTGCTTCTCAGTAAATTATACGGTTCGTATAAAATATCCGTTTTATTTTTCACATTAATATGTCCAACGACCGTAATAATAACTTTAATTAACTCTTTAATACGTTTTTTGTTGTAGTTGTAATAAAATATTTTATTACAACTACAACAAAATTCGTTCACTGAAAGAACATTTATTAAATTTCAAAACTTGCTGGCTTAATTTTTTTTAAATAAAGCTTTTTGAAGATTTTGGATTTGTATTCAAGAACACATTCTTACTGTAAAGTTTTCTTATTGTTGAATTTTTTTCAGAAAAAAGTTCTGTGAAATTTAACACCAAATTAATTAATCAATTAGAAAGGCATACAGAAAAATAAAATCCACGAAAAAATATTTGGCTGCCACCGTGATTCGAATCCTGATAGCAGCCAAATATTTTTTCGTGGGTTTGATTTTTCTGTATGTCTTTCTATAGCTAGACCGCATTAAAAAGAATGTGCGCAAAAATATGTATGTTGTTACGATGCAAAAAATGAACACAAAAGAAGATTTTTTAGTAAGTAAGTAACCTTTTTTAAACTAAAAAATATAAATTTAATATCATTGAAAGATTTGGCAGATACTTCGTGGTGCAACATTATAATTTAAAATATGTTTTATTTTACTTTGTAATACACACACAATATGAGTTACTAAATTACAACTATAGTTTCGAGAGGAGCAGTCCCTCTCATCATCAGGTATAGATAATAACTAACTTAAATACAACATTTATCAATCTAATTGGGTAGGTCAGGGGGGTCAGGGGGGCGCGCGGCAGGGAAGGGTATTTTTTTCGCCGAACAGCTCTAGGAGTGGTGAAGTGGACTGAAATGTGATATTATTTATTAATGTGTTTCCAGAATTTAAATTTTTTTGGATTTCAACGGTTTCCAAACTATTCATTATCCATCGTCTATGAGGAACCGAGTGGAGTAATTTTAATTTGTCACTATCGAAAGAATGATTGGTGTTAATTATATGATTGACAAATTCGGAGAAATTGTTATTTTTTAAGCAGCGGCGATGTTCTTTTATGCTTTATTATATTTTATACCACAATATCGGTATCGGTATCGGTATCGGTATCGGTATGTGTGTGTTTTCGGTAATTTACCGAAAACCCACACATACCGATACCGTTATTCCTGCATCGTCTTCCCATCCGACAGCGCATAAAATGGCCAGCTTCCATTCCATGTTAAATAGATTAATTAAAATTCCCCTTAACACTATTGATTATGATAACGAAGTAAATATAATTAAACATATTACTATTAACAATGGATATAATTGCGCGTTAATAGATAGAATGTTGAAATCAAAAATTAATAATAAACTTATCGAAACATATTTATACTCAGGCAAAAATATTAAAACCACCGATAATACACTTTGGCGAAAAATTCTTTATAATGGTCCGATCTCTAATAAAATTACAAATTGCTTCCCTACTCATATTAGACCAGCTTATTACACAAACAATAATATTGGTAAAATTCTTCTAAATTCAATAACAAAAATAGGTATGTTAGAAAAAAGTGGGATATATGAAATAACTTGCGGAGATTGTGACAAAAAGTATATAGGCCAAACCACTAGAAACTTAAATACACGCATAAAAGAACATCGCCGCTGCTTAAAAAATAACAATTTCTCCGAATTTGCCAATCAATATAATTAACACCAATCATTCTTTCGATAGTCACAAATTAAAATTACTCCACTCGGTTCCTCATAGACGATGGATAATGAATAGTTTGGAAACCGTTGAAATCCTAAAAAATTTAAATTCTGGAAACACATTAATAAATAATATCACATTTCAGTCCACTTCACCACTCCTAGAGCTATTCGGCGAAAAAAATACCCTTCCCTGCCGCGCGCCCCCCTGACCCCCTGACCTACCCAATTAGACTGATAAATTGTGTATTTAAGTTAGTTATTATCTATACCTGATGATGAGAGGGACTGCTCCTCTCGAAACTATAGTTGTAATTTAATAGCTCATATTGTGTGTGTATTACAAAGTAAAGTAAAACATATTTTAAATTATTAAATTATCATTCACCGGTATGTTATTTTTAAAACATAATTTTCACAAAAGGTCGATTGTAAGTTGTTTGTTTGTCAAATAATCAATTCAAAGATTATTTGACTTCGTTTACATATGCTTAACTTATATTCTTCAATAGTATATTTACAATATTTTATACTGCATTTCTCATTTTTGAAAGGCACAAAATTATTTATTTTAATTGTTTTTTTCCGTTTTAGATATCTTCCTTCAGAAAATATTTTCGCTTTTCACCTTCGTCACTGTCAGGAACGGTAATTAACTTTACACAAAATATCATGAAAATTAATTATTTTACAACGTGTTGTTATAATTATTTAAAATATTACAGAAACATGGATGGAACAATAAATTAATTATATATTATTACTTTTATAAAAATCACTTCGTATTGAAATGGTGTTAGATGATTTACGGTAATACACACACGTATACCGAAAACAAGAACACGCCTTAAGATGATTGCCTGTGAGAAAAATTCACAATATTATTTCATATCTTCCCTTACTTAACTGTAACTGGTTGCGGATATTTTATACGAACCATGTAGTTTTCCGAGAGAAAATTCTCGACGTTTCGTTGAATTCTTATTCAATTTGATAAGACAAAAATCTTATCAACAGAACCATACCTTATACCCAGATTAGTGAGGGAGTCCATTGAAATAAACAAACATCCCAATTTCAATAGAGATGACAGTTACAATCTATCAAGTATTTGGCACCCTGTTCTTACGACATTGATTCTACCTTTGAGAGACATCGCAGTAAAATCCGATTTATTTGTAGAATAGTAATGATATCGGTTTGGCATCATTGCTTTTTTCATATTCGGAATCAACATTTCGTCGTAATGTTCAGTCATAAGTTTCTAATTTTTTAACCGAATGGATTCACATTTATTGCAGAATTGACTTTTGTAATTGAATTTACTCTTTTTTTGACTGCTTATTCAAAAAAAATTTATATATTAGATAAAAAGTACCTATATTACCTAATTCTCATTGTTTGTTAAATTAGATTACACTACCAATATGACTAAGTGATTATCCCTCACCACACACGAGAATCTTAATTCTTTTTGGTTAGGTTAGGTTAGGTTAGGTAAGGTTAGGTAATAATAGGTTTATAATTTTATTGTTAACATTTGCTAGTTATCATTTATATTAGGTCCTTACATATGAAATTGACGTTTTTCCGTACTGGCAAATTTGATCTCAAATATCTTCTCATTGGTTAGGAATTCCAAATCCAAATTTATACAGCTATTTACTCATGTATTTGTGTTTTGAAAATTATAATTCATTTGTTTTTTCCTCAATTGTTTTTTTCTTTGCGTCACTCAGTTTACAAAATGAAAAACTTGAAATATCGCGTTATTAACGAGTACGAGTTCCACCGTGGCACCAGTGCTGCAGAAACGGCTCGAAGGATTAATGATGTGTATGGCGACGGTGCCGCAAAAGAAAACACAGTGCGTTTTTGGTTCCAACGTTTTCGTTCTGGAAATTTCGACCTGCAGAACAAGCCCCGTGGACGGCCGGAGACCAAAGTTGATAATGAAGAATTGAAGGCTATTGTGGAAGCGGATCCATCGCAAACCACATCCGAGTTAGCTGCAGGCTGCGGTGTTAGTGATAAAACTGTTTTAATCCACTTGAAGCAAATTGGTAAGGTGAAAAAGCTTGAAAGGTGGGTACCTCACGAATTGAGTGAAGCAAATCAACAAACGCGCGTTGACTGCTGCGTTGCATTACTCAACCGGCACAATAATGAAGGGATTTTAAATCGAATCATTACCTGTGATGAAAAGTGGATCCTGTACGATAATCGGAAGCGCTCATCGCAATGGCTGAACCCTGCCGAACCAGCCAAACCATGCCCCAAGCGAAAATTGACTCCAAAAAAGTTACTTGTGAGCGTTTGGTGGACTAGTGCTGGTGTCGTTCACTACAGCTTTCTTAAATCTGGCCAGACGATTACGGCAGATGTCTATTGTCACAACTGCAAACCATGATGGAAAAGCTAGCTGCTAAACAACCGAGGCTGGTTAATCGCTCTAGGCCACTGCTGCTTCATGATAACGCTAGACACACACTGCACAACAGACGACTACCAAATTAGAGGAGCTTCAATTGGAATGTCTAAGACATCCACCGTACTCTCCGGACCTTGCCCCAACAGATTACCATTTTTTTCGAAATTTGGATAACTTCTTGCAAAGGAAAAAATTCAACTCCGATGGGGCAGTCCAAACCGCCTTCAAAGATTTTATTGTTTCCCGTCCGAATGGTTTTTTTAGTAAAGGGATCGATGAACTACCTATGAGATGGCAAAAGTGCATAGATAGCAATGGTACATACTTTGATTAAATAAATATATTATAATAAAAAAAATCGGCTTTATGTTCCTCCCATACTAAACGTCAATTTCATATGTAAGGACCTAATATATACCTGCGTTCCAAATTGAAACCTTGCATATAATTGAAGGCACTATGCTAGAGAAATTTGTAGTCATTCTTATGAAACAAGTAATAAGCTTCGTCTCTATGAGACTTTTATAATTTATCTTGATTAAATAATGTGCAGTGCAAATCCAGTAAGGGTGTCCAATAATTAAAAAAATGCCAGCATTAAGCTGTCTTTGAAGACAATCTTCTATTCACATACTCTGATCCTCCTGACATCATCATATCGTAGGTACATATATAATATGATATATTCCATGTGTCTGAAGGGATTTTCCGAAGCAGGATTCTCCTACACCTTTGACCAGATTGTATATGTTATTTTTAATTGATTACATATTCTTAATTTAATATTTAAATAAATATATCTTCGTAATATGTATGCATTAAATTTAAGTTTGTAATAAACATATTATCGAATAAATAAATGAATTGAATTGAATTGAATATCAATCTTCATAAAACTTATTCTGCATAAAGTTAAAACTAACGTTAATATAGTGCATATGGGGCAGTCCGCACCTACCTCCTTCGCCTTGTAGTCGAAATCACGCTTGTCTGTTTGTCCGTCCGTCCGTCCGTCCGTCCTTCTGTTTGTCTGCATGTCTCCTTAACTTCGTGTAACTTCTTTATAGTAATTTTTTTTTACAAAAATGTTTTTTTTTTTAATAAATAAATAAATACTTATTACTTAGTAACCGACATGTAAAAGTGCCGTCATTTTTGACGGGTCACAGCCAGTATGATTATATTTTGTGATCCACTCGAGAGCCGCGCTGACGGCCCCGAAGGTTCTCCAGAATGTTTGCGGCTCGGAGGGCGTTCCGGGCGGACAGATTGATTCGGTAACCAGACAGTTGTGCCAACTCACCGCGGTGCCGACAAAGCCCGCACAATTACTGTGAATTACCGTTAATGACGGACACATGCCCGGCCTGCCTACTATTGGTTTAATTGTATCATGGTAAATGGATACAGTCTTACAGATTAATAGGATAATTCCAAATTGGGGACCCGACTTGACGAATTAGTTGATTGCTTCTAGTGGCGGACAGTTTTAAAGCGCGTTCGCGAGCTAAATTAACGACCCCATTTAATTTTTAATTAAATTTAAGATTAATTCAATTTTAATATTTATAATTATAAAGTTCTGCGAGCATGCGTAAAGCGCTATTTGGATGAAAAAAGCTCTTTCGGCAGTTTAAGCCATTTTTTAAAAATAGAGATGCGAACCGGAATACGTGTCGCATCAATATTCATTAATATAAGTCATCTAATTACCCATAAGAATTCTAGAAATTCATTCAAAATAAATGTGGAGCTTTACAAATTAAATACAAAAAAAGAATAAAAAAAAATATGCGATTTAATTTTTTAATAAAATTGAACCGACACGAACAAATTTGGTGAACCGCCGACAACTTGGTCGTAAGGCGAGTATCTTCTCGATATACCAAATTATAACACATATTTCTCCGTGTAACAATGTTCGTCACTACTGCTACCAGATGGCGCAATAATGATGAGGTATAGAATAATGAGTTAGAAAGAGAAAAAAATAAGGCAAAGACAAAAAAAAAAATAAGAAAAAAAAATAAGGAAAAAAATAAAAATAATATTTCCCTATATAACAATGTTCGTCATTAATGCCATCACAGGCGAAAATAATGATGAGATGTAAAAAGCTAAAAAAAAATATTTTCAATGTAACAATGTCTGTCACAATCGCTACCAAGAATGGTACGCTACGCTATATAGTAAAAGTGCGTCATTTTTTACGGGTTATAGTTTTATTATAAACACGGTTATATTTAGGTACACTTCAAATCTGCAACATTGACATATTTTCGAGTTTTTTTTACATTTTGAATTAGTATGTACTTTGTTTCCGATTACGCTTCGTAAACAGCAGTATTATACACTCTGCATGTCTAGCGAAGATACGAGTGCTTAATTTATTTTTCCAAATATCCGTCAAATGCTGCCGATGGTGGCAAGACCCGGTAGCACGGCAGATGTGCGTCGTCACTGGAATGGTAAATTAGGTGAGTACCTACAGCATGAGGGTACGCATTGATCGCAAATCTTCTAAAATACAAAACCATTAAAGCGGGCATCAGAAGCCGCGAATGATGACAGAACTTACTAGATTTGATGAAAGATAATTTTTTCAGTAACTGAGAACTTCGGTGTCATATCTATGTTTGAATCCATACTCTATTCACTGCTCGATCCTCGAATGCGCTTGAATATTGATTAGAAATAATATTACGTGTACATGAAAAACGATGCGTTCAATATGTAATAGTTCGATTTAAAAAATGTAAGAAACATCTCCCCTTTTTAACGTAGTTTTTATGGTACACTTGGATATAACAATATTGATTTGATTGACCGGAAAAACAAGAAAAAATTAATAAACTCTTTGATTAAGCTTTCTGAATTAAAGTTAAATAAAAAGTGAAGCAAAAAAGTAGTTAAAATCAGTTACCGAAAAGTTTTTTTCTAGTTACTGTTATAATATTAGGCTGTTTTTATTAAACACTAATATTAATTGACTATGCATGTATCTTCGTATGTTACAAACTCGAAAATCAGTTGTAGGCGATCCATTATCCACTTTTGTTTGTCTTTCAACATTATCGTCACTATGTATTACCCTTTCTATAATTGAATTGAATTATTTATAAATATTTTTTTCTTTGTATACCTACTATTGCACCACTAATGACTCTAGTCCAATTAAACGGATGGTTGAACATATAGTACCTACAAGTCAATTTATTATAATTCGATAAAAACGATTCCTATTTTTCATTTAGTAAAGGGCGGCGAGATTTCTTTTATATTTGTTTTTTACTCTATTTTCTCTATATTTTTTAGCGCAGACAAATTTTATTTATTTCTCCAATAACAGCAAAATAGCTTTGTGGTAATAATAAATAAAAAGAAAACAATTTGTATAAAACCACTAATTAAGTAGTGATTTTGCACTAAGTGTTTTCTTTTTAGCCATATAAATTTAATAAAATTGTGGGCATTTTAAAAATCGTGAGTATATCTGTCACCAGGCAAAATTACAATTGCATACCGCATCACTGCCGGAACGGTACATTACGTATTGAAATTCGTTTTCAATCCTGAAAAATAGGCTTTATAAAAACACACCGTATGACTACCATTTCTGCCGAGTAGTCTAGCTATTGTAGTTTTTTTTCTAGTTTCATATTCATTTCATTTTAACGCTTGTTTAGCATTTTAATACAGTAGGTATATTTAAATATCAAAACAAAAATACTTTTATCATTTGTAAAACTTACCAGCTCTCAAAGCGTCCATGGGGACTGACGGATAGGGGATGGAGTACGGGTAGCCTTCCTTTCTGAGGGTTTTAGGCTTCCTCCTGGGCCGGTACTTGTAGTCGGGGTGCTCCTTCATGTGCATGGCGCGGAGGCGCTTGGCCTCGTCGATGAACGGCCGCTTCTCATCCTCACTCAGAAGCTTCCACTCGGCTCCTAGAATATACAAAATTATTTTAAGAAATTTCTATGAGAACCTCAATTCTTCAGTAGGTAAGGTATGCATCAGTTTTAATAATATTTTTAAGTTTTCGAGGTTTCATAAAGCCTTTTGAAATGGGGAGTATTTTTATGGAAATCCATCAAAAATAAAATATTTTCGACATCAAATTGATAAAAAAATAATTAGTTTCGTGGTGAAATTAAAATTTATTGAATGACTAAATCTGCAAATTACTAATAAAATTGCATTATTTTAAAAATTGAATGAAATATTTACTTTACTTCATGTTTTTAAAAATATTTTTATGTTAGCTTCGAAGCAATGGATCGAAGCAAGGAAATGTAAAGAGAATCGTCGATTATAATAATGATAATGAATTTACAGCCCAAAAGAGAAAGGAAACTTGTATACTTTTAAAATAAAACAGCAAAGAATATAAATAACCACGCCACAAATTTGTGGAGCATTATTAGTAGCTTCCGGTTTTTGTAACTATTCTAGTGCTAATTAAAAAATCAATCAGATGTTGTACGCCAAAAGCAAACAGCCGATCGCGAACATTAGGATAATCAGAATCGAACATCCAAACCAGAAAACAGTGAGGCGAATCTGGCAATTAGACTCCGAAGGCTCTAAATTAAAACTGCCGTCTCGCGCATCCGGGAAAAATAACTGCCGATTGCTCTCAATAATGAATGGCTGTTTGGCTCCCGCGGGAGGGGTGGCCGCCCCCGCCACCCCAGTCGATATTCAATTGTTTGCCTGAGTCGTCATTTCGGTCTCCCGATTGTGACGTCACAATGCGGCGACAATGGCGACTCTATCTGGCTCCATTGTGCACCCATACGCCGGCATTCATTTCCATTATCTTCGTCTGGCATAAAGGCTACATGGGCATTCTCCGTACCCCGGAGGAGGACCTGGTCCACATTGTGGAGACGGCGGAGGCTTTCACAGTAATGAAGAGTATTTTTGCGCGATTCAGGCACAATGTGTGTGTGTGTGTGTTCGTGTCTCTTCTGCTCCGTACGATCGCGCTTAGGTGGGTACCTAGGTACTACCTACTACTCGCTTTTTGTTGGCGAGGAGTTTGCATTCAGATAATGGGGCTGGATATCTGGGAGTAACAATGGAGCATTATCTCGAGTTGGGATGTCTTGGAACACTAAAATAAATATTTTATCTCTTTTATTGACTGAAAATGGTTTATCAATACCGATAAAGGCGAATGCATTACTGTAATTATTTAAATTCAGCGATGGAGTCTCCGCAATTTTACCATGAACCTCGTTTTTGATACTACCCATAAAGGAAATATACAATTGCATAATTTAATTGCTTGCCAACGCGTTTTCATAAATAAATGAAACATCAATAATCAATTACTCCCTCAACATTTTACATTTTACAAGACCGTCTATTTTTTGACAAAACATTATGATTGAAAAATAAATTTGATATTATAAAGAACACAGTTTACACATTATAGGTATAATATAATTGAATTATCTTATATAGTTTAAATTATTATAAGCAAGGTTTACGTAAAAGAGAATGAATAAATATAAGTTATGAATAAATTAATAAGATTAACATAAATATACATATTATTGTTAATCATATTATTTTTTACACCACTAAATTGTAGAAAATACCAACATGTTACGGAGACAATGGTCCCTTCATCAGGATACAACATAAATAAATAAATTATTGGTAAGGATTTTTTTTATTTTTATTTTAAATACGGTTCCTTCATAATAGATTAAAAAATATCTATAATTAATATACGACATTTTTTTATCTATTATGATTAATTCTTAAATAACAGCAAAATAAAAATATATAATAAATTTAAAAAAATATCTGTATTAAACAGTGGTTTTATGTGTTTTCTTTTCATTAGTAAACTTTAGTAATTATCAGAAATGTTATATGTACCTACCTCTCGGATAATAAACTAATTTTAATTGTTTGACATTAAAAATGTGTCAATTAATTTAATTAATTAATGATTAATTTTATGGTGTTTGAATTGCACCGTCAAGAAGATCTGCGATCCTTCAGAAGTCAATACATTTTCATCGTGAAAAGTGCTGCAATCGTGTCTGAATCGTACGTAAGTACCCCTTACATACTTCTGCGGAACAATCGCGAATATTGTCACCGTAGCGACTATATTAAAGGATGCATTCGTTATTACCTTCGCATTTCTATGGAAAACAATATCAGCTCCGTTATTGAAATGGCCGTTGTGTCATTGTGAGCGGGCTGAATGGTCTGGATTGGTACAAACGTACGAATATGCCGGGGACAATGCCGTCATTGAATGAAAGAGAGGCAAGACAATTTGAATTCATCTTTCTGCAAGACAATGGATGGAACATTGTAGCTCGCTGTAAAGGAACAATCGGACGAGAGCTCAGCTATCTGTCCCGCTCCACAATACGGACGGGAGCGCGGGAGGGAGGGAGCCGGATGGATGAGCTTTGTTGGCGGGACAGTGGGGAAAGAATGCCTGAATGAGTATTGTCAGTACAGGTGAATTCTACAGCATTCTGGAAGGAAGTAGCACGAAGGCTTCGGCTCGATTAATGTCCGCGTTTTTCTCGCGATCTCTGCTATCCCGTTCTTTTTTGTCTCAACATCGGGTTTCATAAAGCTAATTTTTATACGTTTTATTGGCAATAAACCAGAGGGTTTACTTTGTATAATGTTTAAACTCAAGTATAAGCGTATTCTAGGATATTTATAATTATTCGTGTGTCCATTTTTTGGCGAATTTGTATCTAATAGGTACATCAGGAATGGCTTCACAGAGTGAAGAATTTATTGCCAACATACCAAGTGCAATGGAGCTAATAATGCAATTACAAGTACCTAGATCTTCCGATAAGGTGATGAATGTGAGAATATAATTAACACGCAATTTGTAGCCATTTGAAAAATATCAACAAGAACAATGAAAATATATTACACGAGCATTAATATAACATATCAATTCAAAGAAGATTAATTATGTTTTTATCTCAAAAAGAAATAAATTGTAGATATTTTAGCTCAATAAACAATTGTTATGTTGGTATAATATATTATGGAAACATGAGCGCAAATATGGGACCAATTATTTTTCAACAATATACAAATTTGACAAATAACGAATCGACGACTAACGTTATTATAGTAGAAGCCGATTTCGTAAGATTTTTATAAAGATGTAGAAGTACCAATTAAGTACAGATTTAAACTTTTTATATTTCTGACAATAGAGATGGGTTTGTTTGTCTATTTGTCTAATTTACCTTTAGAATAAAAATATCACATGTCTATCAAATTCATATATTTCAAAGAAAATCAATTCTTCACATATATCATTAGGTACATGTAATAATTATTTCTTCTATATTTTACATTTTTTTTCAAAAATAAGTTATTTTATCTGTTATAGAATTCAATAATATTTCATTGTTTCTTGAACATGTCTACAGTAGATAAGATTTCCAGTTTTTGAGTCCGATCGGTCAAACGGTACAGATTTGCATCCAAAGTATATCAGTAGGAGGGGAAGGGGTAAAATAATAAGGGGGAAATGTCACCTATGTATGTTACCCGCCGAGTCCTAAAGAATATGTTTCCAAATTTTGAATCCGATCGGTCAAACGGTACAGATTTGCATCAAAAATATGTCAGGGGGAGAGGAAAGGGGGAAATGTTGCCTATGTTACCCACCGGGTCCTAAAGCATAAGTATGCAAAACTTGAATCGAATTGGATAAACGATGTAGATTTGTATGGAGAACAGACAGACAGACAGACAGACATTGAGTTTTAGGTATAGATTTTATTCATTTTTTTATTAGATTCAATTCAGATACAATTTATACATATTTAATATAATAGTATGTATAATGTTATTGTTGATATTAGTGTTCTTAGTCCTCCTCACTAGGGGTTCCCGTACTGAGGCGGACTAGTTTATACCTATTTATTTTCTATTTTAAAATTTGAACGTAGCTTTTAATACTCCTTTTAATAATTAATTTTTAATTTTAATTTTTAATTTTCTCGCTTGCAAAGGTGCTTATATCAGCACAGTTTCATCTAACGAGATGAGTGTCTCATAAATGAAAATAATAATAATTTATAAATGAAGTAAAAAAAGGCTCAACGGTCTTACTTTACAAATAAATAAATATATTTCAAGGAACATTGTACCAGAGTGTAATTTTTCGTTGCTTTTCACGCAAACGGCCCGCTCTAGGAACACGACACCCCCCCCCCCCCGCCCCCCCGCCGCCCATCACTCCGCCGGTTAGTAATAATTAATATCTTATCTCGCCCCAGCAGCACGCAACAATGCCGACAGCATTACGCTGTAAAAGCACAACATGCCGCACTCCAGCCCCCGCCGCCCCCACCTCCCCCTAGCTCCAACCTTCCCCGTCGCTACCACGCCTTGGAGGAAAGCTCCCGCCCGCACTTGAATGCGTCCCTTTTTACTCGAGCCCTCGCCCACGGAAAAGTCTGTTACGTTTCGTAAGTGGGCGAAAACCAGTTGTCACAATCACAATATTATATTAATGTGATTCCCTTTCCTCCAATGCGAGGAAATTATTATACTTAACCGAGCAGAAGTCGTGACGACAAAATTGACGTAAAAAGTTGTATCGACAAGAATTTATACGAAATGATTACCAATAAAATTTATTCAGAATGAACTCGAGAACCCGTGACTGTCAAACATTCTCTTCTGTATACGATGTTACACTTTTAGAAGGGGTGGATAATCTTTTTAAAGTTATTTATTGTTTATTATGCAAGTTTATTTTTTACTTCATTGACTCTTAAGATGATAATTTTATTATTATTCAAAAATCTTTAAATCGCAAAATATGAGTCAATCACTGACACTGTAAGTGTTTAGGTAATAATTTATTAATAATAAAATCCTAAAATTTTTCTTTCTTTTAAATTTATTAATAAATTTAATTTAAAAGTTTTTGAAAGCGATAATTCAGAAGTTATACCCATACACCACAAAATTGCTTTTCTTATCGTTCATATCTGATAAATTGTTGTCTTCAGAATGAGTAGGTAATGGATGATAGGGATGTATTATTTTAGGTAATATCCATATTTAATATTTCTGTTCTCTGATTTATTAATTGATAACATAATATTTAAACACTACAAAATCATGAATAGAGGTAGATTAGATTGATACCTAAGTGATCGCTGGTCAAAAAATTACGCAAAGCAACGATAGAAGTAGGTAACCTGTATTCAGATATTGAAATAGAAAGAATATTAAATAAGTACGTTCACCCGTAGTGAAAATAGCCAATTTCCTTTTGAAAGTAAGTAAGTACCTATACACTTATTGAAATTGCATTTTCCTTTTCATTAAATCCTGATCATTTAATAACGCAAAAAACCTTTAGACAATGTTTACAACAGCCTAAACCATTCGTTTAATTTTTTTTTAATTTGCACTCTAAAGCCATGGCGAAAATATTATCAACCCCTGTTATCTTAGAAACTTTCCAACAGACTGAACTAAATTTTGTGAAAATGGTTAATTTCTATGAACTGCGTAAAAAAAAGTTACCCCAAAGTCTTACCCCCTAAGACGTATTTTAAATTATAATTTAATTTGAATGCTGGGCGTCGATTAAGAGTAACATAATATGTGACTTAGACCCGCATGAAGGTGTACAAATTTTAAATAAATGTGTAGGAAAAATTTACATTGACGAAAAATTGTAAACCAATAAACAAATCAAATTCACCAGAGTCATCACATGATTAATTGGATTATAAACCAACTCCGGTAGCGACCAGCACACCAAAAATCGAGTCTTTCCGCAGGGTTGCCAAGAGCGGAACGATCCCCCGGTGCCATTGTCTATGTTTATTGGACGATTCCCGCCAACTCATCGCGTTGCATCTGTCACTAATGACCGGCCGAAAGCTCGAACGCCATTGGTCCGAGTGGACCCGGCGTGAAGCTCTACGACCAATGATACAGCAGAACCGATTGGATGCTACGAGAAATTATTGGCCTTCTTTGAAAAGCACCATTTCCGTATGGTCTACGTAAACGATACTACGCGTTTGTTGTCGGGGATACAAAGCAGCTCCGCCATTGTTGACTATAATGAAAAGACGTGACTTAAAAACGAGAGTTTTTGGGAAATAAAAAGACGCTTCAGGATTTTTTTGTATAAAAAATATTGTCTTGGGACCATTTTCCTTCTTAATAGAAAACTTGTTCGATGGTCATTTTGTTACATGTATAATTATTTAAAAGACAAGTATGATTATTTTTGAGATGAGTGCAGATCAGTATTGTAGAGAAATGTAAAAATATTTTAGAAAATAGCCTAAATATTGAAGTGTACTTTTTTTAATTTTTTAACAAACGGACCGTAAACCGGTCTTTATTGACCCTTATATATGATCTTAGAGTGACATGAAAATTTTGAAAATGATATAATTATACAATAAACTTTTTATAAATTAAAAATAAATAATGTCTTTATGATGATAAAGTATTTATTTTTAAACAATATCATTTTTGAACAATACACAATACACTTTTAATAGTGTCTAATCAAATAGATAAAATAATCAAAGTGACTCAATCATTAGATAGCCGTCGATATTAGTGGTGATTTTCCTTTCCATAAAACAACATAGCCGTATTATATTATTAAAAATTAAAACAGCTTACTCTACGAGTGCTTTCTTTTTAGTTTGTTTGTATTTCACAATGTATTAACATTTTTTTATACTTAACAAAAACCTAAACATGTTGTTCCAAAAAACGAATTAAAGCGTTCGATCATTTTAAATCGGTTCATTGCATCTCGAGATACTGTATATACAATAAGTCTAGTGGTAAAAGAGTGAAAGTAGAGCAAGTGGTAGATGGGAAGATTTAATAACATTTGTTGTAGCATTGCCGTGTGATATTTTTCTTATATATTTTTTTATAAATCTAAATCAATTTTCTAAGTGCAATGGTACACTCTTAACAATGCTTAGTTCAAGTATTAAAATATAAAGATATAAAATAAAGGCATACAATTTTTAAACACTTTCGTTAGATATAAAAAAATTATAAACATAAAGACGACTAATGATTATAAAGAAAAGAAGAAATAAGTGTGTTCCAAGCATAATTATTATAAACAAAGAAAGAAGACGAGATAGAATACAGTAAAATTGGAACTTAACGCATTAACCTCGAAGGAAAGAATGGTTAAATTATTCAAATTTTTGGTGCTTAAGTACTTTATTAAAATAACGAAAACACTTAACATATACATTACACGTAGTGTGTAGAGTAAGCACATAAACCTCATGATACCTCTTGTGGCATAGTATTGCTCGGCCTACATTGATTGCAGATGTTTAAACAATTATGCCGACATTTCAAATACTACAATAATATCATATGCTGGTGCCATGATTCGAATCATTTCCATGCTAATAAAAATGCAAAAACTCCGAGCCAATGGATCATTGATCCGACAGTAAATGTCATTGAATCTATTACAAATAACACGATTCAATGAATTTACCCTCCATATAGATACTTTTTACGAAGTAACTATCTACTCAATATATCGAATAGAAATAATTTATTTCATTTAAAAAAATTAAAAACATAAATTAAAATTAAATCATATTTTTCAAATAATAAAAATATATTTAAAAAAAGAAGCGAAGTCAGATTTAATAAAAATTAATATTGCCGGTTAAAAACCGGTTTAGAAAACAAACATTTTCTAATCGTCAAGCTGATAAACAAGTCAATCAAAAAAAATTTAAGACATGCTTTTATACGCTTTCTTGCAAACATTATATATCGATTTTTTTTAAATTACCCATGTGTCCAAATATTAAACACGTTGTTTTAAAGGTTAAAACAAATTTTCGAACGGCATGTTCTTCAGTAGTTGTTTCTGCGGTTTTTGCTTGTGAGTGACGTGATTATTAATTTTAATCAAAATAATGATAAAATCATGTCGAAAATGATGTAATAATGTATAGTCGTCCACTTTATGAAAATGTTGAAAGCTTCAGAGCTCTAGCTAGTCAGAAAGTTAGCTAAAAATCAATTACAAGATTCCACCACAACAATCAATAAAAAATAAACAAAGATAGTTACAAAAAACATGTAAAAAGTTTACAAAAAATAAAATCATTATGTTTTCGGATACTTTTTTTAAGAGAATTTTATTTCTAATAAAATTCTCTTAAAAAGAATAAATATAAAAGTATTGTTTATAGTATTGAAAAAAGACACGGATAAATTTCGTTAAATATAGGAAATTATTCGAAAGTATCTAAATTACAATTAGTGGGTATTTTTTCTCAAAAATGCAGTAGGTTCCGATTCAGCCATATTTTGATTTGTTGGTTTTTTATAAAATAAAAACCAACAAAATTCTTAATCAAGTGACTAAATTTAGTTGAGATTAGGAAGTACTACGGTGAAAATAATTAAACATTGATAAATAAGTATTAATTTTGGCGTAAATTTCAACTTATTTCTTCAGATATTTAAGACTAATAAATAAGTTGTTTGATTCCTAAAAAGCAGGTATCTTAATTTTTAGTATTTTGCGAGTATTTATTATAAATTTTGACATTTTAATGTGGCAGTAAATTTGTGTAAATCAAGATCATTCTCTTTTCAAAAGGAATATTCTAGAATACGATAAAAAAATCTACTTAAAATATATATCAAATATATGTATATACATATGTAAGAGGGATGTTATAGTACTATTGCTCAATATCTGGAGACGCGCGTTAGGTCTACCCAGATATCCGCATTAATTCAATTTATTATCCGTTTTGACGCACGTTTCGCAAATTGAAAACTGCCCTGCATTGAACGTAGTTGGAAACAATGCAGTGTATTGAACGTAGGTACTTGCACACAAAAGCATGTTTATTAAACAATGTACATTTCATTCTATTATAGTTAGCGATTTTAATGAATGCGCGGCATTGTTGGTTCTTCGTATATTTTGAAAGGCAATCAAACTGGCGTTGTTTCAAAAATATTGGAAACAATATAGAATAGTCGATTAGGATGGGGGCAAATATGACAATGGATTTCAGGCACCAGCGTCCATAGGTACCTACTGATATCGATTTTTATTTTACAAACGTGTTCTTCGTGGGTGTTGACAAAATGAATTGAATTAAAATAAATCGAAAAGTTTCTCCTTTAAGTATTTTTTCATTTCATTGGTCGTAAAATACAGTGAAATTAGGCTCTCAAAAACTCGTAATGCGTATAATAGGTATGTTTTGTATCTATTTTATGAGAATTATATCAATTAAAGTATAAAACTGAGTACATTTCAAACACAGAAAAAATAAAGTCAAGAAATTAAATATATTGAAGAATGGTGGCAGGAAGTGTGAAAAGGAGAAAAATAATGATAAAAAGATGTAACTTTAGTAAGTGATATTTATGTATTGTTAACAGATCAAAGTTGGGTTGGAAGGCTTTTGGAGGCCTAAAATGAAAAGTGTGCAGCCAATGCATATTTATGTGCTCGTACGGCTAAAAATATGGACTCTAAACAAATGAGAGGTGCAAAAACTTGTAAGAGTAGAGCAGAGTCATGGAAAGACGTATGATGAGTTTTACACGAAGACACAGAAAAGAAACATACGGCTAAAATAACAGTAAATGGACACCCACCGCATTCCCAGGACCGTTTCACGAGCGAAAGCTCCCATATCAGTCCCACTCATAACGTCGCCAGGTTGACATTATTTTTACTCTAAAGGCTATCTCGGCTATTGGAACGATATGGCTAAGAGAACAGAAAATAGTCGAATTCCATACGATACGAATGCCGTAAAACTGCTGTGCAGTTTGACATATATATAATGTAATAAGTATCAAAAAATAAATAAATATGAAAAAAAAAATTGAATACCTTAAGAAAATGAATTAGCCAGATCGCTCGGAGGACGGGAAATCACTGGAGGGATCCGCTGAACCGAAGAAATCAACAAACTCTGTAGAAATCTATAGCAGTGAATAATGATGGAGTCATCATCCTTAGGGAGGCCTTCATCCAGCAGTGGATAAGAAATGGCGTATCATAATGTTCGAGTATTATTTATTATATAATTATACAATTTTTCGATATTACTGAATTAATTATTAAGTTTTTATATCATACATTTTCCAATTGATCCTGTGAAAATGGGAATGTTTAACGATACGAAGTAGATACTTTTTTGTTTTTGATTAAACTCTGATTGAGATCCTGACTATGGGGCTAACATATTGCCTAAATTCTGGAATGGTGAAAAGGTAATTGGAGAAGGGTAGTTTTACAGATTAAAAGTATTACAGCTTATTTAGCGCAACGGGAGACGGGGGAGGTTTTTGTTTTAATGCCGAAATCATTTGGGGCATTAATCGAAACTCCACCGGGACAGCGACGAAGTTGGTCAACAAAAAGAACTCCAAATTTCAATTGGAGCATGTTGGAAAGCTAACAAAAAGTGAAAAAAAGCGTCGTTGCTATCTGCGTACACAATTTTGTTCGTACGCTTCAATACTCACAGGGAAGGTATCAAATAATTTTATTGAGAACTCTCTGTAACAAATACATAAATTTGAAAACAAAATTTGTTGGTTGTTAAAATTTTAAGAGATATGAAATTCGAATATGGTTCTTAATATAACTACTAGATTTAACCCGTTAAAAATGACGGTACTTTACATGCCGGTTCCTAAAGAATAAGTTATTATTTATTTATAGCCGATACCCATGAAATAGTAATAATGACTTTTATCAAAACATTTGATTTTTTTTATATTTCCCCTGCCGGCAGTTAATGTACTATTTTAAACCCTGGCGATTGTGCGTGTGTAAAAATAACGCAATAACATAATTAAATAATTAGTATTCTTAATAAAATAAAAACAAAATAAAATTAAAAATAAAATGAGAAAAAAATATTCCGGTTTCGGGAATCGAATCCGAGCCTCCTGGGTGAGAGCCAGTTATCCTAGCCTCTACAAAAATACAATATAAATAGATGCTATGAAACTTATGGAAACATACCTGAATTGTTTTTAAATAGAGATGCGAACACGGAATACGTGTCACATCAATATTCTTACTATTTTCAAACTAAGCTAAACGCTTGTGCTATGAAAATAGAACTAACTTGCTAGTCTGGAGTGAGGTTCGAACCCGCGATCTTTTGATCACGAGGCGAGTGTCCTCACCACAAGACCAACGAGTTACTCATTTGTATTATATTCTTATCACCATATATTTCCGACTTGTATCAGGGAAAAATACTATATAAATAAAAAGGACCTTTCTAAAAATACTGAAAATGTGTCCAGTCAGGAAGATCTAAGTGAAAAATAATAATAAATAGGCTCTAAATTAAATTGTTAGTATTTTTTCACATACACATATCTGTGTGATAAAACAGTGTGATAAAAAATTAGTAGTTAGTATTTTTCACATACACATATCTGTGTGATAAAAAAGTACAGTGATAAAATACAATGCGAATAGATGCAATGAACTTATTGAAACAAATTATCATTGTTAAAAATTTTTTAGAATTATAGTTTAAGAAAATGTATGAAATGACGAAACATATTAATCTCACCCAGTCGTTTGGAGATCTCCGAGTTGTGCATCTTCGGGTTGTCCTGGGCGATCTTCCTCCTCTGCAGGCGGGACCACACCATGAAGGCGTTCATGGGCCGCTTGATGTGGTCCTCCTGGGGCCGCTTGGGCGGCTGGTGGCCCAGCGGGGCCATGCCGCCCATGCCCATGCCGCCCATCGCCAGGTGCTGGCTGAGGCCGCCCACCCCGCCGAACCCTCCCCGGTCGCACATGGCGCCAGCGGCACTGAGGATCCAAATCAAAATAACATCATTCGACATTTACAATTATGTTTTAATTGAGGCAAATTATAGATGTTTCACAGAGACGAAGCTATTTATATGGGGAAAAAAAAAAATGTATATATATATTTTTATCCACTTTGTTGAGAATTTTTATAACAATGCTAACGCCATCTGTAGTTTGAAAATTTGTCATTACCATGAAACAGTATCGATGTCACCGCTAGTAAATGAGAATTCTATATTTTTTGTTAAGTGTATGCGATATTATGAATTGAATAATCAATTAATGATTATCTCTCTAGGGACAAAATCTAGAATCGGAGTTTTTAAAAATTTGAATGCTCAAAAAATAATATAAATATTTGTTTTTTTGTTTCGGAAAAAAATATTATTTTTTATTTATAATAGTATTTAAGACACATAAACAGAGTTATTACATTATTACAAATATATTAAGAAAAAAGAAAAAAATGTCCCCAGGCAGCAAATTCATGCTGGTATAATAGGACATCAAACACTACACCAATACTTAATAAATGTAACATAGAAAAAACAATACACGAATTTAAAACTTTTGATGGATTTTAATTAAAGATAACCACATCCATTTATGAACTATTTTCTCCCCAACACAAGCCTTTTCAATTGTCTATTGCAAGTTCTCAAGAAAAGTCTGAAAGAAAAAAGGGATAGAGAGAAACCATCGATACGAATACATTATAATAGCACTAGCATTATTAGAAAATTAATTATCCATTTTAACACAAATGTAAAATTAGTTGTATTACATAATAATTAAATTAGTTTATTTTCCTGTCGTAAATTCAATAGTGTTGGTTTGTAAAAAATTTGTCTCACAAGCGATGAACCAAACTCTGTTGAAGAAATCTAAAAATGAATACCTGTTCAAAGCTTTAAGCTTAATATCCTAATTTGATATAAATATATGTCAGATGAAACCGATAAATATTTAGCTAGTGGAAAACTGCAAGACTCAACTTCTTCGCTGATGCATGGAGATGTAATGGATAACATTTAGTTGATAAAAAACTAACCCATAACCAAATTTTTACTATACTCCCTTTCTCATGGAATCAGGTTTCGTGCCTATTGCACGCGTCGGGGTCATTTGTATTGATTCCAATTTGAAAAAAACGTTACAATTTCGAAAAAAACAAAATTACACTATAATTATAAATTTTTTTAAACTAAAATGATTTTTATCGTCACCACGAGTCTGCCTGCAAAGTTTCAGCTCGATCGGATCACGGAAAAAGGGTTAAAAATCGATCCAAAGTTTTTCCGGCAGACAATAAACCGCAGACGCTACGAGTTAAAAGAAAGGGAGTAAAAATGTATTATTTGTTGATTTTTAGTTAATTTTGAAGACATTATTCATATTTAAATTATATTCAGTTCAACAAAAATATATATAAAAAAGCTGAGTTTACGAAATTTTATGAGGAGATTGAAATAATAAATACGTGGGTTAATCTTCTAGAAATCTCGGCACTAGAAAGAGCATCGTTGTTGAGCAATAACTTTTCTTAATTTTCGAACCACCTCATGGAAAATAATCATTCTTTTCTTTCTTTCTTCACGTACCAATAAACTCCTCCATCCCTTCAAGCGTAAAGGTAGTAAAATGAATTATTTTTTCTTAAATTTTAAAAATTAGAACTCCGGTTTTAATTAATATTACCTACTTTCACTAACTCTTCTCCTTACCTTTCAATATTCCCATTCCAACCACCTTTACACCAGTAACTTTGGCTACCTACGTCAGTACCTAATCAATTTACTATTTGTATTCTCTCCTAATCCATCTTTTTTTATTTACTTAATTGTAGTCAGTTTAATACTTCATCTATCGTTGAAAGATTCTGATACTGTCGAAATCATCTGGAGTAGTGAAATATAAAAATATATAATTATACTCAAATAGATTTATTTATTTATTTATTTAATGTTTATGGAAGACCAACAGCACAAAAAAAAGCATAGAAAACATTGATACAATATAGATGGCCAATTACAGGTCTCCACATTTAGAAATATGTCAGTAATGATAAATATTTATGATATACTAAGGCATATTAATTATATAGAAAGAAAGAATAAAAATTTTAAACAAACAGAAATATGTCAGTAATGATAAATATTTATGATATACTAAGGCATATTAATTATATAGAAAGAAAGAATAAAAAATTTAAACAAACAGAAATATGTCAGTAGTGATAAATATTTATGATATACTAAGGCATATTAATTATATAGAAAGAAAGAATAAAAAATTTAAACAAAAGAAAAAGAAACTTAATTATTACGTGGAAAAAAATTCAGCACTCAAAATTTTTCTTAATCTTGTGTGGCTGCACTCGAACAGATCAATATCCAATAATCTTATCAGTTTATTGAATGCATCGCATACCCTCAAGAAATATGAATTACGACGATAGTTGGATGAGGTAAAATCAATGTGAAAGACTGGGTTGTGTCTACGAGATCTACAGGGAACATGGAATTTTAGTCTATTTAATAGTTCAGGACAGTCGACGTTGCCTGATACAATTTTTAGTAGGTACATCAAATCACCTATTTCCCGACGTCTGTATAAAGGTAGGATGTGATATTTTTTGCATGAACTGTCATAATCGTCAGAAACGCAATTGAATTTAAAGTTGAGAAAGCGAATAAATTTTTTTTGAATTTGTTCCAAGCGATTTACATAGATCATATACTGGGGGTTCCATACTTGCGTTGCATACTCGAGTTTGCTTCTGACAAAAGTGCAGTAAAGTACTTTCAATGTCTTTACACACTTAAAATCTTTAGACATTCTCATGATGAAACCTAAAGCCCTATAAGCCTTACTTATAATAGAATCGATATATTCATCGTATAATAATTTTCTATCATTGATCACCCCTAAATCTCTGATTGATGTAGCTGTTTCTAATTGTTCTCCTTTTAGTATATAGTTAAATGGTATTATATTCTTTTTGCGTGTGAAAACTACACAAGAACATTTTGAGGGATTCAAATCAAGTTTATTTAATTTACAATAATTATCTAACCGTAGCAAATCATCTTGTAGATTGAATGAACATAGATATAACATTATTTATGTTTTCCATCCGTTTAATTATTATTTGATAAAAATACTTATGAACCAGAGAGTCTCGAAATCATCAAGCAGGAGTTAAATAAGAAATTATTTTTTGCATGGTAAATTCCAAAATATGAAAAATGACATTAAATTTCAAGAAAAATGCTGAAATCTCATTGAAATTTTATTGATTTATCAAAATTGTACCTAATTCATTAAAATAATTTTCTTATAATTCATGAAGAATGCTAACGATGATTATAAACAGTTTTATGATATTTCTTTTACATTTTCTCGCCTAAATAGATATTCATTGTTTTTTTATATTTTAAAAAGGTATATAAAAAATTGTGGCTGCATTACTCACCTCCTGAGAATGAAAATATTAACAACAATTACCTATAACTTTTTATTATGAAATATCGCCATTTTTATGTGAAATAAATTCTAATATATTGCATGTAAATTTTAAATATATTTTCGTCTCTGCATTTAAATTTTAACTAGTAATTTATTGTGCATACTATTACCGCATGTCCGTGTATTTTACCACGGTAAGATAAGTACGTAAATATGTAAATTTGTCGAATTTCCAAGATGAATCTTTAGAAAAATGCACGTTTTGTTTGAAGGCGCTTTTGAAGAAGGTAATCTTTATTTAAAACAGTAAATATTGGAACGTTACACGTAATGGCGTCCAATATTATTTCGGTGGTTGAAATTTCACTTAATTTCCATAACTAATGGAGGCCGTTCCGCGCGGAGGTGTCAACTGGCATCTACATTAATGGGACAGTAATTGTACGGTGGCCGTTCTTGGGACATTCTGACTACATTCCTGGATGGTCACTTCACTGGATACATGTACTTTTCATCACCGAGAACGGCCATTGTCAAAACTAGAAGGTACTTAATTGTCCACGACACAATGCAGGGGGAATCTTCAAGTAACGCTTGTCAGTAATTTATGTTTTTACTATATCACTTCTTGAATAAGTAGGCACGTTAAATACAGCATTTTTAATAATTTACTGAAGAAGCTCGATTCTTGAACTTATGTGATTAAAGACGTTTAAATTATTTTTAGTCGATAATTTTCAATTCTTTATTTATTTTGTATAAGATTATTACCGGCAATACCCGTGATTCAATTTTTTTTTCTGTTTGGTCCTAAATAATAATAATGGATGCAAAATTTGGTTCAGGCAGGGGTGTGTGCGGCTAGTGGAATTATATTTTTCTTAGGTTCCTAAAGTGCAACAACACAAAATTTGTATGTCGATTTCCAAATTTCCAATAAAATAGTGATTTAATCGTCTGACACTTTGTTGCTTGATTGGATATGAAAAAATATTGTTCTTTGGATGTTACGTTTTTTAAATTGAACTAAATGGGCTTCTGTATGCATCCGTACATAGAAGATAGAATATAGAACATACGAGTATATTATGTTTTTGCTAATAATCGATACCGGAAATAGATATTCGTGCCAACTAATATGTTTTCGTGATGGACTTTCACCTACTTACGAAATAAAATTATTGATGTACAAGGTGTATAATTGATATAGAACTAGCCCACAATACTTTACAGGTAGATTTTGTCTACATTGTGAGTCGAAAACGTTCAAGCAATACGTCCTAATATCAATAGTTATGAAGATAAACGACTTTTTTTTCAATAATTTGCATTTTTTCAATATTCTGACTAATTTTATGTAAAACGTTTATCAATAAAATATTAATAATTTATTTTCTTAGGACTCTACTTCAACTTTATGCAAGGTGTTAAAAATCTGCATACATATGAAAATAGTTTGAGCAGAGGCGGCTTTATTTTTTTTAATAAAACGTGGAATATAAAAGCAAAGGTAGCCGTATCCAAAATATAAAAAAAATAATTTGAATGCAGTCACCGAAAATTACTAATTTAAAATGTATTGAATTCTTGATTTTATGTATCTATCCCTTCGAAAATCATGTTTCCTATAAATTTATAGAATGTGTTTCCTATAAAATTTTGAATTCAGTTACATTACCTCAGTAATCCTCGATGACTGCATTCAATTTTTTTTTGGATATTGCTGTATTTGCTTTTATACCCCACATATATCCATATTATTGATTTTCGCTTGATGAGTGTTATGGTTGAATTTTATAGCGATTTCATGAAATTTTATTTAATTGAAAAATGTACGATTCTTCGAAAATAACCGAGCTTCTGGAAAAGCTCAAAGGCGCCAGAGCCAAAACGAATTTTAAAACATGTCATTTTATATGTCTCATTTCTCCGTAATGTCAGACGGCCAGCCTCAAAAACAGTAGATCCGAGGCGATGAAGAACTCGTCGTCCACTTCGCGTGTCCTTTTGTGCGGCTATGTAAATTTGTTAAGCGTCGTGCATTCATTAAAAACCAGTTCCCTAAATCATAAAGCAAGTGGACACTGGCGATGCGCCGCGCCGCCTCTCGGAGCGAGCCCGGCCACGGGACGCTACTTTTATGGTCCCTCGTAAAAACTCTCCGGCATCCGTGTTTAATCGGCTACCGAAACTTTATTATAATTAATCACTCCGATTCGTGCCACAGTCGTCGCTAATGATTCTTAATTGTTTACTGTCGGATAAGAGGTAAGAGATATATGAACTTTAATGATATATGAAAGAAATAATCAAGGATTTTCGTTGCATCGCGTCGCGACTGAGACGTTGATCACAGGTCGTGGTTTATGCTGAAGGTGCTCATACACCTACAGTGACGTCCGTAGCTAAAGCGCCATCCTTAAATATTGAGCTGTCCTTAAATATTGAGAACTCACCTCACATTACACAGCATTATTTGACAAATAATTTACCGGCCAAAGTAATTGGCAATAATTTAAATATTTTAAAAATATACACTAGTGTATGAAAGGAGTTCAAAAATTGAAAATAATGATTTTCAGGTGTATGCTAGTAAATGTGTTAAATAATTCGGAAGACTATCAAATATTTATTGCATTGAAAAGAATTTTGCTTAATAGTCCACTTTAAAAAATAGAGCTGGGAGCATAAACTACATATGTCTCTAACATATTCCTTCAAATAAACGAAAGGTTTTCAGATTTGGAACATACCTGTATAGAATATTAAAATATTTGATAATAAGATGATGTTCTTACGATGGTATTGGTGAACGTTGCTTGGTATAGAGTGACACCTAAGTCAGCTCATATAGGTGGTAAGCCCTGGACCATCCTATAAAATGACTTCCATACATGTTTCTCATATAAATAGTTTCGTCTCTGTGAGACTTCTATAATTTAGCTTAATAAATTGGAAAATAACTGGCGGCCCTCGTAGGCCTTACACTGGCTTCTTACACCAAGGGTTACGGGTTCAATTCCCGGTGAGGTCGCAATTATTAATTCAATATGATTGTGTGGTCACAATTATTTACTCAAAATGGCTTCTAACACCTAGAGTTCCGGGTTCAATTCCCACACAGGTCACAATTATTTAAGTGTGATTTACTTAAGCCTGGGAGTTTTAGTATTTCGCTTCTGTAATTGGCTTCTTGGCCTAAAATAATAAAAATTAAGAATTTATTTACTATTATTTATACACTAGATGACATGCAAAGGAAAGGGAATTGACGGTTAAAACTATAGTTGAGAGGATCACGAAAAATAAGGTATTTTCGCGAAGTGCATGCTTAGAGTAGGTATTTGTCTGATTCTGTAAGTTTGTGTACGATTATCCAAACAGGCGTGACTTTTGCTGTTTCTTGAATTGTGGTAAGTTGTCTGCTTCTCTCAGTTTGGTTGGTAATTTATTCCATAACTTTGGTCCAGCCACCGCAAAAGCACGGTCACCAAAGTTAGTATTATGGACGTTTGTTGTCTATTATTTACGGCAAATGGAATGCAGAAGTCGGTAATATATTGAGGGGCCATGAAGTGAATGGCCTTGAATATTGTGAGTTACAACTTGTATTCAACCATTTTCCTGACAAACTGGTCATAAAATAATAATAATAATATTTGGATAATTTATATAGCGCCGTTTTCTTGAGTAGTCACCGCGAGGACTTAAAAGGTAGTGAAGGTATTGAAGACGATGAAGAAGAATGAGATATGCACAAACTTTAAAACACCGGTACTCTTAAGTGTCTTGTGGCAGCATTGATTACGGAGTATATTCTTAGCAGTTTTATTAAAATTTTATGATTTTTTACATTTATGGTGTTTCTGTGATGTGTTTCACTGTGGTAATAGGGCTTGGTCATCTATTGTAGTATTTAAAAAATAACAAAATATGAATATTTAAATAAGAAAAGCGTGTCGGGTAATTTTGATAATATTCAGTGTCCACTATTTGGCTGCATCATGAAGTTTTATGAAGATTTAACGTTTAAATCATATTGTTTGCTTTTGAAATTTTATGGTCTCATGGCCTGATTCATTTCCTTTCTAGGTGAGAAATTCAATGCGGCTGGCTTTTTCCAAAGGTTTACAAAATATAGTTATAGGGCTTGCCATTAATATTTAGTGTCAGATTGTTTTCGCAGAATTTTGGTTATGGACAGTAAAACTGCATTTTTTCCGCACTTTATATGAGATGGTAATTATAATATTTGTTTTGTATTTTTTATATATCTTCCGCCCTTTACAATTTGTCCTTACTTTTCCATGGGACGTCCCTGGCTATACTTGAACTTTTGCGCAAGTTGAATCATGTTAATTGTGATTCAATGAGCAATCCAATTATTCCTTTCATATTATTAACAACCGCCAGTCACGGAGAAAACAAAACTTTCAACACCTGTTTTTACTAGTCAATGCCGACTTTTTTATGCTACCTAAGTACTACATGCATTCAAAATAATAAAAGCGCATTTTTTTTAAAGATTCATATTAATTATTTTGATTTGATCAAGATTGATAGATTGCCTTAAACGGTAAACTTTCAACAGTTATAAGTTATAACTGTATGTATCAAAAAATGAGGCTGAATGTACCTAAATTGAAATTGACCTGAGAATAAAACTAACAAAAGATACAAAATTAAAGGGAACATCAGATAGGGTTATGCTGGCCACAACACGTATAAGGGTTATAAAAGCAAAGGTAGCCATATTAAAAAAAAAGTTTTCAATGCAGTCACCGAGGATTGCTGATTTAGAATGCACTGAATTCCAGAGTTTATAGGAAATAGAGCTCTATTTGTTCTAAAATCATATTCCAAATCACATTTAGAAGCAAAGGCAGCAACCCCCAAGCATGTGTCACGTGACAAAATGGCCATGTCATACAGAAGTGAGAAATTATGTCGATTTTAGACTAAAACCTCATAGCAGAGGCAGCAATAATCAATTATGTAAATAGCAGGCGCGTGACTTTTACTCAATCAATTATTTGGTAAGAATATCGGAATACAACATATATTTCGTAATATTTATCTCATAATTGTTGTCATAGTATTCATATTTTGATATATCATAAAAATCTGTAGCATAAATATTTGATTTCTATTTTTTTCCAAAATGTACGTTTACATAAAAGTCATGCTTCAATGTTCCCACTGCACGCGACTGGTAAATAGCAAAAGCACCAATGTTCACTATTTGGTAGAAAACATAGAAATATTCATATTTAAAAGTTAAATATATATTTAGACACGCACGTAAAAGAAAATCTAATGTGGCAATTGCTTTTTAAAACTTATTTACGATACGATGTAGATTTCATAGACTCCAGAGAAATTTCATTGAGTATTGATAAGTCTATTGTACCTCTGTGGGATATTGCTTCTTTTGCTTTTATACCCCTCCTATGAGCTAGGAGGGAATGCCAAAAGATATATAGGAATAGATTTATTCAAAATACGTATTAACAAGATTAATCTCATATCGCCAAACGTTTTAATTTATTGACATTTTGTGATGATCAAAAATATAAAAGATAAATATACTTACTTATTAGAACCACGGATCGGAATGGATTAATATCCAAAGAAGAACCTCTACCTAAGTACTGATAAATTTTAAACATTTATTTTAAGTTTTATATTTATGTTTTGCATTGAAAGTTTTCAAATTGCTTCATCGCGTGTTCTCACAATGAATAACATTATTATTACTTGGCTTGTATAAAGTATAAAAGAAAATATTATTGGGCAGACAGCATATTCTTCCATAAAAGTAAAACATTACTCTTGTGTTGGGATTAAAAGCATTTTAAGTGCGGCATGCAAAAGATTTATAAACAGTAATAAAAAAACGTACTCCCCAATATTAATTTTAATAGGCATTGTCATCCCTTGGCAATATAGAAACTGTTTTAATAACCGTGGTGGTAAAATAATAATATTTAATATATTCACCGCTCGTGTAATAAATAATGCCCCGAGACAGGAATGACTTTGATCGTTCCACACCACTTATGGTACTTGAAATTTGTACAATTAGGGACATCATCGATAAAATTACGTGGAAAAACAGGGTTGCCACATGAAAAAATTCTTCTCTAGTAGCGAAGACTTTTCTTTGTGTTACATATCAATTTTCCAATTATTCTCTCCTTTACGTAAGTGAATGGATACTCAACGTATTCCCAGAACCGATTAATGAGCGAAAGTTCCCATATCGGTCCTACTCATATGTTGCCGAGTTGAATTTTTTTTTCTAAAGGCCGCGTCGCCCTATATACGACGTGACACGGAGAGACCTAGAAAAGTCCATTCATTGTCCCTCTCTATGTCCAATATAAAACTGTATAAGTAAAAATTATATAGTGGAAAATCTACTGTAGGTATGTCAGTACAGTGGTCTCAATTAGGTGTGATACGAATCCCATGGCTCCAGATCACCTTCATATCACATGACTCCAGAATATCGTCAACCAGATGTGAAGCATCTGTCAGTCAAGCCAGCGTTATTCTCAAGGCACTCTTCAAGGTGTTCTTAAGCTAAAAGTTTTGATAGATTCTCCTCTAGGCTGTCATATTCATGTAAAATGCAGTCGAAAGATTGGAAGAATGTTATGTGATGAGCCGTAGATAGAGTTTGCTGTAAGGCCCTTATTACCAGCGTTGTGATTCTGATTGATGCCGGGCATTTACCTATCTTTTGAATGACTTTGACATTATTAGCAAGTACGTATCTGTATTAGACCTTGGTCCTTTTGCTTTAGAACGGTCCTGGGTAAGCGGTGGGTACCATTTACTGTTTCTATTGGCTTATGTATGAGAGTTGCATACATTTCATAGAAATCATCTACCCACAATACATGTTTGGTTACTTTCATCTTACACGGGATACGTTATGCAAAATTGATATTTTTTTACGTGGACGAAGTTTCAAGTCTTTTGCACAATCTATGGTAAGGTTCTATCTTCACTTAGCTGTTATTCCAGATTTAAGGCGCCGGTTTAATTTTAATCTCTATCCTGGGGACAGGACCCAAGGATCCCGCTACTTTTGAGTCCTTGGTCAAACATGCTCGGTGCACGATCGATATTGGTGGTGCTGCATTATATTTATTGCATGGTACTAGGCTTGCTCAGAATTTGGATGGCTCTTACACCATTCATCTAATAAGTGAATGAATTGAAGTCGAAAAGAAGAGGTAAAAAAGTTATTAACTAACAATCTGGTAGACCACCAACTGGTAGACGATAACGACCATAACATGTCAACCCTTCGCATAACTGAGATTCATTAATACATAAATACTAAAATACAAAACACTCACTAGACCAGTGCTCGCATACACAGCTGAGACGTGGGTACTAATCGAGAGGATTGAGCGAGCATTGGAAGTTTTTGAAAGGAAAATGTTGAGGCGTAACTTTGGACCGGTTCTAGAAAATGGACTTTGGCATAGACGTTGCAACAATGAGCTTTATACTCTGTTTAAGGAGTTTTTAAACGTCACAAAATGTATAAAACTGGGAAAACTTTGGTGGCTGAAGCGAAGGAGCTTAGGAAGGCCAAAATAAGGATAGAACGACAACGTCCTCAAAGACATATTTGCCTTGGAGCTTTTGAAATGGAGAGAGCTGACACAAAACCGAGATGAGTCTAGGAAGACTCTTGAAGAGGCCAAGACCCACCAGGGGTTGCAGAGACAAAAGTGATGATGATGATATAAATAAATATTTTGGTTTAGTAAACGATGGTTTTTTTACTAGGTTCTGCGACTATTCTGGAGAACTTCACTTGTACACTGTACTCGGATTGGTTATAGCTATGAAATACAATCGTATACGCTTTATAGCTACACAGTTATAGAAAATTAAACAATGATTCATTTAATTTTGATTTATATAATACTTAAAATGGAATAATAATGGGTAGTATAAATGTTAGTGTTTAGTTATGCGTGTAGTAAATGTATGTTGTTGCTGTGGTATGCACAAAGAAAGCCCATCCCAATCCATATTCATTTCTAGATAATACCTATTAAGGCATTCGCTTCTGAGAACATATTTGATGGCATACAGAATACCTGATCGTTAATTAACGTCTTCATCTCGATTGGGTTTTTTACAGAATTTGATTACAACCTGATGTAAGAGTCCTATTTAACTTTTGATAGAGATACTTTTCATTTTAATTTTTACCTGGTTAAGGCTTTCATATCTAACTATTTTTTCTTCATAAAACAGCTTCTTTATTAATAATTTTGTTTTTGTTAAAGTCTATTTCTTTTTAATTATTATTATTTATTTTATTTTATAGTATACGTTGTATGCCGATGAAGAGTTTATTGGCGCCAAAACATATTGATAATTCAGTAAATAGTGATTTATACAAGGTGTTTTCCTCTAAATCAAGATATATTATAGATACATAAAATATAGTGGAATAAAACAGTGTTGTTTACCCTCATTTTTTTAAATATTAAAAATGAATTTTCACAATGTTACAAACAAAAAACTATTATTTATGTTATTATTAACAATTATAGATGTTCATAGAGACGAAATGATGTTTTTTTACGGGAAAGTAGGAATGAAAGTTTTATTATTTTTATTTTTGGATGTTCATAAGGCTTACGACCTATCATACGGCTGGCTTAAGTGATCACTTTACACTAAGTAACGTTCATAATGTACATTGTGTAAAGTAATCATTTAAGCCAGCCATAGATACCAAAAATAAAAATAAAAACTTCCATACCTACTGTTCCATAAAAAAATCTCTGTGAGACTTCTTTAATATATCTTGATTAATTATGTCCCCTGGGATAAAATTCAGTACTGTGTTCTTGAAAAATTTGGACAAACTCGAAATATTTTGAATGTTTTCTTCTCTAATGCACTAATGTGCAACTTCATTTTCGTTTATAGATCAACTAGTAATTCATTATTTTCAAACCGAATTTACAATGTTTTTTCAATAATTTTGCTTTAAAAATGTTAATTGAGTCGTTACCTTGATTTATTTTGTAGACAATTGTACCATGCGCTCCTGTCGGACTCAACGATCACGCGGACTTGTTTAATAAATTACCTGAGCGTTACACAAAATGGCCATCATAAACTTTTAACATGTTCTAGCAGCATCAAACATTTCATTTCAAGAGAGAAATATCATTTTGCTTAGCATTTATATTTGTATACAACAATGAAAATAACACAATTAAATATTTTTATGTATAAAGCGTTAATTTTGTGGTTAGACGTATTAACCACATTCATTACGTTATCGTCAACAAGTTTTGATAACACTTCATCTTCGACAAGCCTGTATAGTAACTAATACAATTTAGGAAAAGTCAAATACATGACCCTGATTATGACTATTTGACATTTTGTATGGTAATTGTCAAAAATAATAGGGTGACTATTGAAAGATCAGCGGCTCTACAAATATACAAATATTTAAATACCTCGTGTAAGATTATATTACAACATGTACAAAGGCATTTTAATATTGAATCGCTTCTTTTCGTTTTCGAAAGAAAGACACAAAACAATATTTAATGTAGATTCCTACCTAAATTATGAGTTGAAAATGTTAAAGCAACAATGTCTTAATGTCAATAGTTATAGAAGTAAGTGACTTAAACATATCTATGCATATTTTTTAATATTTCTGACCTTATATGAAATAATGAAGTATAATAAAAATAACTTATGTATATCAAATATTAAAAATACATTCACCTTGGTAAAATTATTGAGTGGCTAATTGGTCTTGTGGCTAGGAATCTCGCCTCGTGATCCAAAGATCGCGGGTTCGAACTTCACTCTAGTCCAGCAAGTTAATCCTATTCTCATAGCACAAGCGTTTAGATTAGTTTGAAAATAGTAAGAATATTGATGTGATCCGATATGAAAAGTTTTCATGAAAGTTAAACGTTTTCCAGAAGATAAATCAGATAAATGAAAAAAATGCAAATTTTGTCTCTTACTTCCTTAAATATTGATATTAAGTCATTATTTCTTTGACATTTTTAACCTAAAATTTACTTAAAAATATTGTAGACTAGCTCTGTTATACCCTTTTTGATAATAAAACTACCGGAAGAAAAAAATAATTAATATCATTTTTGGGTAAGGGTGAGAAACATCTTGTAAAACCAATGTCATATTTTCACCATTGACCCCACAGTTTGGTAGGAGATGTCGCGAAGAGAAGATTGTTTGCGTCAGCTGTGAGGTCAAACTCGCAACCCTTGGCTGTTGGGGTTATATAGAGGGGTTCTTCAATCACAGTGGACATTGATTTAATAACGTGCAAGTGCTTAGATTGCAGCTGTATTTTATTTCGCTAACAAGGCAAATATACAGTATATTGCTTGCAATTGTATAACATTAGTTTGTCTATTTTTTCCAAATAAAGAAAATGCAACAAAAAAATTAAAACTTATTTTACAAATGAATTACTGTTTATTGTTTACAAACGACAACATACCACGAGTTTTTAAATAAAAAAATATTGAGAGCTACCTTGCCGTCTTTATCCCATTGATTGAATGCATTTATATGATTGGATGAATTATTGCATTGAGTTAAAAATTTGCAAAATCGAGGTCACGCGCTATTTCATGTCCCAAAATGCAGAACGGATATAATGAATAAGCACACCATAACGCGTAGTGTGCAACTCCTAAATGAACTGAACGATCATGTCGATGTATTTAATGATAACATTGAAAGCATCAAGCAGCAGATCGCCTCCATCTAGGTAGTCACTCCAAGATACACTTGCATTGTAAATGGAGCAATCTGTAATGCAAAAAAAAACTAACAGGAGATTTCGTAAGTGCTCACTTTTGTCTACCTGTAATTTAGTGAATGTAACGTAGAAGCACATACAATAACTTGTAGAAAATATATTTTTCTATTGAATGAATTAGAACGTTTATCATTTTTTTACTTTCGGCACTTTTTCTCACATTTTTTTCACGATTTTTTACAAAAAAAAAACGGACGCTAGTTATATCAACATCTAATATTTAGAAAATCTGTAGTATAACTACGACAGTAATTATGAAATATAAAACAAGGTAGGTAAGGAAAACAAAAGCTATGTAAACCTACAGAAACTATATATATATAATGTTCCCTGTAAGCTATGCGGGAGTGCGCGCGCACACGATTTGGCATCGTCGCGCGCACAAAAAAATATGTGTGAACACAATTTTTAATATGACATCTTCTTCACGCCTTTTTATGTATTTTTTTTAAACTTCGACAGTCTAAGAGGACCAATTACAGAAGCGAAACACATCACAAAACACCCAGGCTGGGGTTAACCACACAGATTAATTGTGCATCACCGGGAATCGAGTCCGGAACCCTCGGTATGAGAGACACGCGTCATGTCTACTAGGTTACGAGGGCCGTTAAGTTATGTAGTTATTATATATTTATCGATGATTGGCTATCAAATCAAAGTATGTTGATTTATCTTTATAATAATATTATAAGATAGTAAGTTTGGATGTAGAAGGTTATTTTCGAAACCACTCACCGGAAATCAAAATTTTTTTCACCAATATTTAGGATAGATCTTCAGAGTGAACAGAAGCTATATATTATCTCGTTAAAACAAAAGGGCTTTTCGTGGAGACCAATTTTGTAACGTAAGTCGACGAAAAAACGGTCGAGAGAATGCGTTTCTTACGAACGCTGCCTTAACGGTAAGAGATATGTGAATGCTTTATATGGAGAAATTATACAGCTTAAAAAGGCCAGTAAAAAATGACAACAATATACGTACATTGAGGTCAATTCACAAATTGATAAAATGTGACTTAAACATATATTTTAAATTAATTTTAATCTGTCGGGGGTAATTTAAGTAGACAATGTTAAACTCTTATCAAATTAAATTTGCTTATTGTCAAGAAAATTTTATGTAGACAAAAATTGCCTTATAAACAACATTGTTTGGATTATATTAATTTTTTACTGATAATCTCAAACCGAATTCCAGGGCGAAGCCGCGGGCACAGCTGGTCTTATATAAAATCACCGATATTTTGGACACACTCGTATAATTACTTTCTGAAGTGACGCGACCACGAAAACCTTTTCTTACCTAAGTTTCTGCTGCCTTATATTTTCAACTGCATAATGAGATGTAATATTTGCCTATGGACGGGGGATTGAGCATTGTCTTAAGAGACCACCAGGAACAAATAATATTATTACCATCATCTTCATCAGCAACGCTGTAACATGGCATAGTATCTCTTTTCCAGTTCATCACTCTGCATAGCGAAATCTTAGATTCAGTCTAATCATGCTTCTATGTCGATAAGGATCACCAATCATAACTTTCTCATCACGTCCTTTATTTTTTTATAAGTTATATAAATAAGGATGAAATAATCGTAGTTCGTAGGTACCAACATATAACAAATACAAAGAGGAAAATAGAATACACCGTGAGAAAATTACAGAACTTCATAACAACATAGGAAAAAACCGTATTGACTAACCTGCATATGCATGTATGGTAAAGTATAGTCAGTACTCCCAACCAAGATATAGAAAATCAAAAAAGCTATCTAAGCCGTCTAATCCAGATGAAACTGTCATTGTCGATGGGTGTTGCCAGACAAAGCTGGGCAAAATAGCAACAATGTTTGCGTGAAGACAGAAGCTTCCTTCTCGAGTAAGGAAATGGGGTAAAAATGATGATGATGATGAATATATGGCGATCGAGACCTCCAGCGTATTCTAGCCGTAACAGAAAGTGAGCCCAGCCAATCAGAAGCCAGAATCTGGTAGCGCTGCCCCCGCGTCATAGATTCAACGATTCCATCATTGTAGAAACCGTTCAAAAGCAATATTTCTATATCCCATTTCACCTTTAAAAATTGATCAATAAACTTCAGTACCTAACAGTGGATATTAATATACAATAATTACCATATTTACTCTACCTGTCTTACTAATTTTTTCTTACATTCAGTCACATATTCATATACATATGTGAACACCGGAAGATTTTCCTGGTCGGGTGGGAATCTTTCCTTACACATTACCACACTGGGACCTTCAATCTACTGATGCGGTACGATATCACTGTTAGAGCAACTTACAGCGGACGGCGCTCGAATGATTTGTGGAGTCGTAGGAAGGCCCCATCTGGCACCCTTTGAAAATTGTTTGGTATATCAGAATCAATTTAGGGTTGTAATTAAAACACCTCCGTATTTTTTTTACCTTTTTGTGACTCATTTTGTCATTGGTGTGAGAAAGAGAAGTATCTCTCTTCAGATCAAACTATTGTGATAAAGGACAATCATCTCCTTTGTTCTAGTGTCTCAGACTATAATAGTTTTTTTGTAAATTAATTCATTACGGAAAAAAATTAAAATCGTTAAAAATAATATCGTTTTACTTTAATCCAAAATTTCTGGAAAAATATTTATACCCTGAATATTTTACATTAAATGCGAGCGCAGTGTAATAAAAACCCACTGGGATTTGGGTTACGCTCTGCAGGGCTGCCATAAATCATCAGGAGGGTTGGAGAGTAATCCCATCGGACAAATCGCGTCCTGTAGGGGTGTGCGTCTGTGTGTGCGTGTGTGGATGGGGGAAGGGATGCTGCGAGCGCACTTAACCACCGCGATAATCGTTTTGCCTAGGGTGATGATGTTATCATTAGTCGTAATTTATTGAGTGAGAGAGATCTTATAAATATTTGTGGTGGCAGAGCGTAATTGATAGGTCCAACGTGGGTAGGTACCTATCTACTCGATTATGGCGCGATTGTTTGATTCAAATAAACGAGCGTTTCGTTTAAAACAATTAGGCACAGATAATTTTCGGCGCGTTGTTTTTACGTAGTAATTTTTCGAAAGTGGTCTGGAAACTTGTTATTTTAATTTTGTACTCGTGTAGATAATATGTGAGGTATAAAAGCAAAGGCGGCGATATCTAAAAAAATATAAAAATCATTTTAATGCAGTCACCGAGGATAACTAATTAAAAATGTACTGAATTATGTATTTTATGTATGCCTTCCAAAAGCATATTTCCTATAATTTTGTAGGCTATATTTCTTATAATGTCTCGAATTCAGTACGTTATAAATAGTTACCATCGATGACTGCATTAATTTTTTTTTTAATATTGCTGCCTTAGCTTTTATACCCCACATATAAGATTGGAACCTAGATAACGAAAAAATAGATTAGTGAATCAAAGACATACCAAATGAGCAAGTCAGTCAACTTTATTTATATATTTTTTTATTATATATTACAAATAATATTTTACATACCTACAACTCAAAAATGTGTGAAAAGAATTTGAGAACGTTGTATTGTGTAAAGTGATAATTTAAACCAACTTAAACAGGTCAAAAACCCTGGACCACCCTATAAAGACTTAAAATGCACGTTTTTCATAAAGTATATACGTTCTAAATATGTTTCTATCATATATTCGAATGGACTATGCTTGAGACATCTATGATACATCCCATGACAGAATACATATATACCTACTTAACTTATCGCACTTAGAATATCATTTACCATGCCAACCATGGAAATTATGCCATCCACAAAAATATTCTAATGGAACTAAAAATTTGGCGAGCTTATTACACTAATTACAATTTCGTGGCATCTTGCGACATTCACAGTCTAATTTTAGTAAATTTAAGTGATATAATTGATTTTTTTCATTAGAATAAAGCTATATAAAACAAATTTCAATAGATAATTTATTGCCAAAATATACAGTAACGAAAAAGATAATATTATCTAGTTAAGGTGTTTTTTAGATTATAAAAATTATTTATTAAATTTTTGGTATATAAAATGGGGTCTCGTGAGATGATGATATGAAAATTGAATTTTTTTTCTATATATGTTACTAGCACAGATGATTTTTTGCCGGAAAAGTCTATGAATCTACAAACACGAATACTATTCTACAAATTTACCTATTCGATTTTTTAAGTTAGCAAAATTGTACCTATTTGTAAAAATGATTGCATTGATAAATAATATGGGGTGATGAATATAACTATTTCTATATATTCTTATAATTAGTTACAAGCCTATGTCTTTTAGGGGGCGGGGGGGGGGGTAATTATTTTATAACTAGGAAGAGATCATTGACGGATCAGTGGCATTTTGCAGACATGCAAGTAGTAAAAAAATATTTATTTAACAAAAGAGGAAACATTCTTTAGGTAAGTGCTAATATTTTTCACTATATTTGATATATCCTATTAAATCAACTAATTAGACACCCTAATCAGGTATGATTTTTATATGGTTCGTAGGTAGTTGCGTCATGCCACATATAAGGTTCTTGGCAATGCCGTTGATTCTTTGGTCATGGCCCTTCAAGGATGTTTTTTGTACCTAGTGTGCACGAGCGATATATAGGTACGCGAGAAAGAGACAAAGTTATATGACTTCACGTTAATGCAACGACTCACTTGACGCCTGCTATCGGTTATGTAAATTTAACACAAACAAACATAATAAATTCGTTGTCTGTCCGTCTGTCTGTCCTTGTAACTTTATGAAACGTAATTTAGTTCAAATTCACGGCTAAAAACGAAATTAAACGGCCGGAGATAGGGCTTGAACCCCGGAACAGCAAACCTTAAGGCGGCAACGATAGCGATGACGCCATTGCCGAGCCTGCATTACCCGTCAAAAATACAGTACATATAGGACTTAGCAAAGACGCGAACCATGTAAAGTTCCACCCACCTCGATCACCAGGATTTGAATAGTACGGTAGGGGAAATATAAAATAATTTTAAAATATTTTGTTAAACGTCGATATTACTATTTCATGGGTGTCGGCTATAAATACCTACCTAAGTAATTACTTATTCTTTAGGAACCGGCATGTAAAAGTACCGTCATTTTTGACGGGTTACAGCTTATGATAATAATAATTATTAAACCATTTTTAATATTTAAAAAATTTATTAATGGTTATCCATTATATTAATATAATAAAATATAGGTAATATTGTTAAATTTTTACCAAATTTTGTTATTTTCACCTACTAGTTTCAGCTAATGAAGGGCATCGACAGAGTCATTATTATTCTAAAGGTGTTATAAATATTATTTTATACCTAATTCATAAAATAATCCACCGTCAAATAAAAGTATGTAGGTAAATCTCTTTCCATTTAAGAAAGACGATGGAATGGTGTTTATACCCGTAAACACCAACACAACGAAACAGATTGCACATGCTAATTCGATTGTCTTTCTTAAATGTGAAGAGGTGCACTATTATTACATTCGAATAATAAAAAATGTATACTAGCTTCTTACTTTTTTGTCCTGATTTTGGTAGGTAGGTACCTGCTGAATTGTCAGGTTTTCTTGCTCAGTTTTCCATGCAAGTTCATATAAATACCCTGTCATATATATTATATATATATATATATATATATATATATATATATATACACACCCTATTCAAACTAGTTCTTTCGTGGACGCCCTTTATTCCCGATTCCTTCAATAATCACCTCATAGGTATATCGTCCCAACGTATACTGTCTGCAAAAAAACGATTTTAGTTTTAACATTTTGAACCGTCGAATTTACTCTATATTTTCTGATAATCCATAAAAATTTTAATTTTTCCTGTAGTACCTACATGCTTTGTTTAACACGAAATTTTTTTTTAAAATTTGTCCGAAAATATAGAGTAAATTGAATGTTTTGAGAGTAAAACGGAAAAATAATTTTTGCAGATTCGATAGTACCAATACGTAGGGACCGTTGATATTTTCTTAAACATCCTATCCTCGCTGACCAAACCATTTCAGTGATTCTCTCTTTACTCTACCTACCAGGGCGTGTACGTAATCTGAACAAGAAGCATGACTTTTATTTAAGTATATATTTGGAAAAAAACAAAATTAAATAATTAGCCGCTTCTGGCAGAATACTGTGAAATATTAAAATCTGAATAATACTCGTATGTTGATTATTGTAATAGAAATATTACCAGATACAGGTATCTCTTTTTCGGTTTCTTTTCAAAACATATGCTTAGAAAAAAGTCATGCTTCTTATTCTCACTGTACGCCCCTGCTATCTAACACGCCAAAGTGGTCCATAAACTATAGGTATCTACATCCCAGTGGCGTGCAGTGGGTATAAACTTAGGTTATGCTGTGACCGACTATATACCTGTATTAGAAATATATATGTATATATATATATATATACGCATATACCTGTAAGGGTATATACATTTAAAAAAAAAATTAACTATATATAATGAACTATTTTGAGTAGCTTCAATCCACAAAAAAAACTTCACTATAAAAGAAGTATTGTAAACAATATTTCCTAAATAAATAACTAATTTATATTGGTATAGCTGATACGGCGAAAAATTCCAATATATTTCGAAGACGATTTATATATAATTAAATCGGGAACAATACTAATTTCAGATATACGTTTCTTTTCACAAAAATAAATCAAACATTTTATGATATCATTATGATGACAGATGACAGATGATATTTGTCGTATTCGTATTTACATTTACCACAGAAAAGACATAAAATTTACACCGAAAGCTTTGGGTGGAATTTGTAAAATATAACATTTCTGCATGACGTGCGCCTGGCATAGGACCTTTCGAAGAAGGACGCTACTACACAAAACTTGCAGCATTAAAAATACACGGTTTTTTTCTCGACTTGGCTATATCTGTGGAACAAATTGGTTGGCGAAATAAATGAAGAATTGACATGAAGTTAAGCGCAGAAAAGTCGGAAATAAAACTTCTAGCCGTAGGACGAAATACGGCTAGAATTTAAATCAACTTTTTCTTAAGATAAGGATTATTTAATTAATATTTATTTCTCAGAATCGTTACTAATGCACAGCTTTTTTGCTTGTATGCGCTGCACGCCACTGCTACATCCATATCCTGATAAGTGCTGATAAACGTATACCTACCCACTATGTGGGGAGAAATTTTAAAGGAAACTAATAAGTAGGTAGGTACATATATTGAAGTGATATCTCAATTTTCTTTCAAAGATACGATTTGAGTGGACCCCTGATCCATTTTATTTTGAAGATATACCAATTTTATACAAATATTTTTACAATATAAAGATTTTTTTTTAAGAAAATTGATAAGTATAGGTACCAGTAGCGTAGAGCCGTCGATGTGCAAAATAGTTTCTAAAAATATTTTAATTTCAAAATGCAAATACCTGGTTACTTCTCTATTTTAAATGCAAATATCAAAATTGCTTTAAACAAAATTATTTAAATGCAAAATACGTTTTTTTTTAATTTCGTTGTTGAAAAAATTACCTTTAGTTAGTAAGTTTTTACAAGTCATTTATTTCCCTGATTTTAACACTAATATTTGTTCAAACAGTTCATCTTTAATGTTCCGTCTATGTAGTTTCATCATTCCACCAAATGAAAATAGTCGTTCATCAGGAGCAGAACTTGGTAAACAAGTATTATACTACAGGAAAAGTTTTTTCAAAGTAGGATATCTGTTCAAGGAATTCAAACAATTATCATCATCTTTTAAAAAATTGTAGTGTTACCAGATCTATTGTAGTATTGACATTATCACTAGCTACAGAAGAGAATTGGTCTCAATAATGGCAAAACTTATAATGGGTTTCATAAAAAAGAAATTTTCGATAAAATTAAATGGGTAAAAAGTATGAAATAAAAATTTAAGGATAAGAAAAATATTTATCAAATACAAAATATGTTTAATAAAGTATTTTAAATAAAATAGAAAATGCACTTTGAAAAGAACTAATTATTTGGTAACTATTTCAAATACAAAATAAAAATAGGTAGGTATTTTTAATATATTTTTGTATATTTTTCAAATATACCTACCTATGTATTTCAAATAATTAACATCTCTTCGTACGGCGCATACCTACAAGAAAAATCTGTGAATTACCTACATAAGATTCTAGGAAACTAATATAAATTAAATAACTCTTTTATTATGAAAAGATGATTTAATACTAGAGCCTTAGTTATCTAATAGGTAATCCGTGGCTTTTTATTTTTGGCTCTTTCTGTATACAACTTCACATCAATGCTTCTCCTATTTTACTTGTTTCCGCGCACCAAATTTGTTTCTTGAACCTGTAAGACAGTCTTACTGAATTTAATATTTTCCCCCTCAAGCCGTAGATATAAAATTATCCCTATCTTTACGTCTGCAAGTTTTATGCAGTTGGCAAGTAAATTTTTCATACTATAGCGTGTTGCGTTCAAAGGTCTAATTTTTGGTGAGAACTGCGCGCACGTCACTTACCTACAGATATGTTACTAATTCCTTGCTGACATACAAAATGTTTTGTGTGTTTTCCAAGGTTCAATTTGCTTGTGAAATCTTTCCTTTATAGTCTTTTGCGCCCATTCTAGGGCGGGTTTAAAATAAATATATTTAAAATAAATGTAATTTTAAGTATTCATTATTTTTAAGAAATAAATTTTAAGTATGTTACTTTTAAGTAAGTATTTTTTGAAGAAATAAGAATTCTATACCTACTACAAAAATATACCTACCTGATGCTGAATTTTTTCCCAAAAGTTTTGCTACAATGGCGTTTTTTAATGACGGCTTAGTTTCACCGTCCAAAATTTTAAGATATAATTTTAAGTTAGATATATGGCCAATTAAAAAGGGACAATCAATTTTTATGAATCCGGGATCATTCCTTTACATACGGGGGATTAAATATTTAAAGCAGGTTCTTTCACAACAGCTGATGGTGATGATGATGGCTTTCTTCAAACGTTTAATTAGTGTGTTTTATATTATTGTTATTTTTAAAATTAAACACATATTCTTAAAAACGGTAATTGTAAAATATTTCTGAACCTGAACGGAACCTGGAATTTACATAGGTTTGTGTCAAAATTGATTATTCTTTATACAACTTTTCGCTTTTAGGCCAACTTTCCTTCTTAAAGAATGGTATCTATTGGTGTCGATATTGAGAGAAAGGATTAAACGAAGAAAAAGGGTACTTTCACGTTTACCTAATTACATACTTAAATTTTATCCAATCCTATTATCTATTGATGGACTTGGAATTAAGGTTGTAGAAATTATCTACATATGGCGGTCATTAATTTCTTTTCTTTTTTCTTTTTTAAACGCTTCAACAGGCCAAGAGACCCAACTACAATTAACGTTACATCACAAAACATCCAAGTTTTAGTAAATAACATAGATTAATTGCGACCTCACCGGAAAACGTATCAGGGACCCTCGAAGTGAGAATCCAGTCGCATTCCCACTCAGCTACGAGGGCTACGAGTCTTTCTGGTTCAAAAGGGGATTCCTACAGATTTCAGGCAGGTACTTTGGTAGGTACCTACTTTAGTAGTTCATCTCAAACAACAAAAAAATTCCGCATGATTGATTGATGTTTGCTTATTTTCAACATAAATAAAATTATGATAATGATTTCGACATACATTATAAGTACGCAATAGGTACATATTTCTCTTTCTGTATCAAGCGTAGGGATATTTGGAAGTGTGAAGCGTCAATTTCCTTTGAAATATACGGGTACATTATTCAAATAGAAAACTAACAATACCTACTATTGCTGTGCCTGTTGTAGGTAGCTTATCATTATTCTTATAGATTTGCTTCATACAAGCGCCCGCGTAGGGCTATGTGCCAGTTCTAGGGCGTTTTAAACAATCGTACCTATATAAAATAAGAAAAAATGTTGTTTTTATAAATCGTAAAAATTCTTATGTAATTTTTCTGTGAAGACTGGTGCATAAAATAATCTACAGACCAAGAATGTGCAGTGAGAACAAAAAGCATGACTTTTCTTAAGCATACCTATCTATATTTTGAAAAGTAACCAAAATAAGAGATGGGTATATCCCGTAGGTAATTAACATATACCTAACTATATTATTAAGATTTTGCCAGATAAATATTTGATTTCGATTGTTTTTCTCCAAATAAGTAGGTACTTTTTGAGAACAAAAAGTCAGTCTTGTTCTCACTGCACGCCCCTAGTACAGACACTTTTTTCCAAATGTTATAATTAACGGCTAAATCCAAGAATATGGGTATTAGACCACATCCTACTGAAAGTAAGTAGGTAAATTCGGTATTCTTGAGGTTTATGATTTCAAAATAAAACAAATGAGAATTTAAGAAAATATTAGATAAACTTCAAAGTTTCGAAAATTCCAAACATTTTGACATTTGGTAAATCATAGACAAGATGTGTTATAATACCCATATTCTTGGATTATGCCTATTTAACAATTAGATAAAACAATTCTTTAATAAAACCTTTTAAAATATGTAGGTTCTAAAAATAGCCTATAAATATATTTTGGATATATACTTACCTAGTGTTGTTGAGGTAGGTATGTACCTAGGTGCAGGTAAGTGGTGAATGTAGGTAAGTGAGCTTTAAATGATTAATAAAATACCTAAGGCATTTTTATTTCTAGCTGAAATCATTAAATAGTTTTATAAATATATTTCACAAACCTCATAAAGTGGCCGCTGGCCCGCTGGTGGAGATCCAGATCCACGTTTAGGTCTCTTCCTACTCAAAAAATTAAGTCTTTAATTTACTCTAAAAACTTTTGAATTATTCGTCCGGCAACCAAACGATCGATCTCCGTCGTGAAACACGCACTCGCAAAAGTGTCGTCCGCCTGTCAAAATAAAAACAAGTTCGGATATTTACAACAGCCGCACGAACATTTACGAACCGAAAAATAACAATATCTATTTATCCACTGAATAAACACGCGCTCTCACTGACAGTTCACAAAAGTACAATGGAAAGACAATCGAACTGTAAAATTAACGACCAACTTCATGCTGCAGCGCGTTGACATCGGCCCCGTGTGTGGCGGCTAATTGGTATAATGAATTGATAATTGATAATGCCGACCGCAGTAATTTTGCGCGCACCGCCGTGAACAAAGCCGGCCCGTATCGTAACGGACGTAGAAGCGAGCCGCGGCGTACTGCCGCCAAATGGAGCGACAGGCCCCGCGGTGGCGCGCCGGTCGCGGCCGGCCAATGGGAGCGCTTGCCGCGCCCGCGCGGCCCGGGCCCGCGCCGCCATTGGTCCGCCCGCCGCGCGGCGCTTTTCGGACGGGCGGCACGTCTCGCGCGGAAAATGCCCAAGACACGAGAGAGAGACGAACGCAGCCGCGCCCGTCCGCCGGGCGGGTTTTTCATTTCGTTTTTCGGCGCGGAGGCCCGCTGATGGCTTTCGGTTAATTATTGTCGCGGACAATGGCGCGAATGCGGACACGTTTTGACAGCGGACCGCCGGCGTTGCATAAGGAAAAAACGGCTTCTGATTGAAAACGGTTTTGTGAAATTTGGCAGAAATTTAATTACGCTACAATTAACGGGGTATTGTTGGTAACGACATCAGAAAGAATGTTGTTTTTGCGCGAATATTTTATTTGTCAGATTGATAACAGGCTGCTAAATTAATGTTTCCATTGACGCGCAATCCATCTTTGCGTCATAAAAAAGTCATTTTGATTTTTGATATGGTCATATGATAACATGTCAATTATTTGGAAAAAAATCATACTACAAAATATATTTCGTAATATTTCCATCACAATTGTTATCATAGAATTCATATTTTGATATAGGTATCATAAAAATCTATAGCATTAATATTTGATTTCTATTTTTTTTCCAAAATATAAATTTACCAAAAAGTCACCCTTCAATGTTCCCACTGCACGCACTGAGGTACCAATCGCACCAATTTACAAGATGGTAGATATGTTAGTAAATTGATATGTTAGTTAATCGAAGATAATGTAGGTAAGTAGGTAGTATGACCACTGTAAGAATGCGGTTGACTAATCTACGAACAAACGCATTTGGAGATAGTGCATGATCTAATCAAATATATGGCCAATGAACTTCAGTTGCCTCCCTAAATTGGACAAATCGTCTTCGGGTAGGTGCGCGTATTCGAAATGTCAGCAGAATTCTTACATTGGTCATACTCTACCTACCCTTCTACTATTTTTGATAAACTTAGAAACTAAGAGGAATCTAATAGGATGATGCACCCGTGAAAAATCACGGAATATGATAATTGCAGAATTTTGAAGCTGAAAAGTCATGAATACAAAACCATTTTTTTAAATTAACTTCAATTGCTTAAACCCGGAACTATATATAATCCTAAGTACAATAATAAATAATAATATAAAAATGTGAAGATCATGTAATTTGGTGGGCGAATCTTGTATGTTACCCGGGTCGTTACGTGTTTGCACTCTAATTATGTAAAGTTGTAATTCCAGCGTAGCTCCAGCAAGTTACGGACAGACAGACAACGAAATAATTATATTTATATTCCAGTATAATATATGTGTATATATATATATATATATATATATTATACTAACTTACTAACTATCTAAACATCATTCTGTTTTTCCGCAGTGGTAGGCAGAAATGATAGAACGCCATTTTCTTCTATCTTAGAGGCACACCACTTTTGCTTCGGATACATTATAGGTACCTACATATAATATCAATATATTTTATCTTTCTGCATCATATAAGGTAAGATCTTAAGGAATATTTAAATAAATAACTCCGCATGGTGGGTACCAGGGACGTGCAGTGAGAACATTGAAGAATGAATTTTTTCTAAGCATTGGTACCTACCTATATGTGGAAAAGAAATCGAAATAAAAGCTGTATCTCGTAATATTCCTATCACAATAATTACATATAATTCAGATTTAAATATTTAATTTGTGGGGTATAAAAGTAAAGGTAGCTATATCAAAAAAAAAATGTTTTGAATGCAAAAAACATGCTAATTCTAATATTTCAGAAAAACAATATTTAGTCGTAAATATGACAGAAATCACATCAAAAAATGCATTCAACGTAGATTATGTATATGGTATCCTCGTTCGCTGTCAGAAGTGTCCTGATATTACCCCTGAGTGAGAAAACCTGAGACTGATAAACATATCAATTTTGGGGGATCATGCCTGTGCGCGCACAACACCACGAGTTGCGCAAAAACAAAATGTTTCAGTATTTCAAGGCACAAAAAAAATAAAAGCCTAACATAGACATCACCAATACCTTTATCAATCAAACAAAAACTCGTAAGACATTCGTTGTACAATTGTGAAATTCTCTTTACCTAATCTATAATTACTAATGTATAAAGAGTAAGTTTAGGATTGTTGGATGTAGGAGGTAGGTACTTACCTAATCTCCGAAACTATTCATCCGATTTCAAAAATTCTTTCATCAATATTAAGAATCTTCTTTCAAGTTAAATATAGGTTATAAATTATCACGTTAAATTAAAAGGGCTTTTCGTGGTGACCTATTTTACAACTCGACAAAAAATAGTCGAAAAAATGTTTTTTTACGAACGCTGCCTTAACGGAGAGATATTTAAATACTTTCCATAGAGAAGTTGTAGAATTCAAAAAGTTCTATAAAGAAATCCGCGACGACATATATCTATATGTTACGGTTAATACACAAATTGATAAAATATGACGAAAAGTTTTAAAAATCTACGCGTGTGATGCCGCGCGGGAACAGCTAGTTTATTATTATTAAATTAAATCCACAAGGCAATAGAGACACATTTTCAACTGCAAATCAAAAATTAAAAAAAAAACTTTTTGTTGCCATTGGCAAATGAAACACTAAAAATAATTAAATCTTTTATACAGTAACTTTTACACACTAGTACACAGTCAGGTGGACAAGAATTTGATCGGTGCACCGTTCTTTAATTCATACAAAATTTCGCAATAGTCACTTGAAAATCTTCTACGCTTGTCTATAAATTCTGATTTTCTGGTTTATATCGCTCTGATATAAACCAGAAAATCAGAATTTATTATTATTAGTAGTGATTATTATTCGTAATAATAATCACTACTAATAATAATACTAAAATAATAATAATATATTATTATATATATATAGAGGTATCTAAATCTCTAAATAGTTAATGAGAAAAAAAACAGCAGATGTCTTTATCATAGACCGTTAAATATACGAAAGATTCCTTGATTTCGAACGTAGGTATAGAACTTTCAAAACTTTGAAAACGTCGTGTATAGGTATAGAACTTTCGTATAGGTATCGAACGTAGGTATAGAACTTTCAAAACTTTGAAAATGTCGTGTGGATGTTCTTAGGATGGAATTGGTGATCGTTGCATTGTGTAGAGTTATCACTTAAGCCAGCTCATACAGGTTGTAAGCCCTGAGCCATCATATAAGATACTTTCATCCACGTTTCTAATAAAAATAGCTTTGTCTATAATTTATCCTAATTAAAATAATTGTGGTCGACCTAAGTTTTCGTCACTATAGGTCGACCACTATCAAATGACCATTCCCTAGCTTTGTCCGGTAAGAAGAAAGCGGGGGAAAGGTGCCTAGCAAGCCCGTATTACAAGCCTACATATGATATTCCAAATAAACATATATTTGATAGTTTAAAAAAGGTTACTTACTTACTGGAAAAACTTATTTTGTGTTCATTTTTTGCATCGTAACAACACACATATTTTTTGCGCACATTCTTTTGAATGCGGTCTAGCTATAATAATAATCTTTAAAACTAAAGGAATTTCTAATTTTAATCGTATTTTAAACATATTATGTACGTATAGTCTTAAATACATGTATCTAGACACACAATAATAAAATATTTTACAATCTCATTTCATATAGCAAGAAATAACTTGTGCGTGTTTGGGCCATATGACATTTGGCTATTTGAATAAAAAAGGAATTTCGTTAAAATTTCAATTTGAAAAGCTTTTCCAGTTGAAGGTTATACCAACTGATAAAAATAAATTTCATAGAGGGCCTGGCTGGTACATTTTTATTGAATGCGTTATCGATATTCATCCAGGTATGTACAATAATCGGTTCGCGGTCTTATTAAGCATTACCCATAGGTACGATGAGTGGGTTTATTTTTTTTGTTAAAAATGTTATAAAATATTGTTATAATTAGCTTAGGTAGGTAGTAACCAAAATATATTGGATATATATCATCATGCAAATAGCCAATACAACTTTACGTATAATATTACACCCAGACTTAGCTGGTTAATATTTTATTTTGCGAAAATTTAAAAATTATGAAGAAAGATTTTTTTCTGTTCTGAATAGCTTCTGTTTGTTTGTTTGTTGTTGGATCTACAATCTGGTGTCTTGGTGGGTCTTGGCCTTCTCAAAAGTCTTCCTCCAGTCATTTTGGTATTGTGCCAGCTCCTAAAATTTCTAGATCATGTTTTTGAGAACAATATCGCTCTGCCTTAGTTTTGGCCTTCCCAAAGACCTTCGCCCTATCGGTATTGAATTCAACAGTATGTTCGTAGGTCAATAAAATATATTATTATTTTCTGCTTTTTATATTTATTGCATTACATTTGGTAATCACTAATACTAAAAACCATTAGATATCACCGGCATGTATAGTTCTTTTCATATAAGCTTGCAATTGAGTTAGTGTTTGTACAGTGTATAATTCGCGCATTGGTTTCGTTGTGTTAAGTTTACAGATACGAGAGGGACGTATACGTAAACTTAACACAACGAAACAATGCGCGTATTATGCACTAACTCAGTTGTGAGCTTATATGAAAAGACCTTTACCTTCAATGATGGATAAAATAATGCATCTAGATTTGAAATATTTTTAATGAATAATTAAACTGATTTTGTGAAATTAATGAATGATTATTGCATTGTCATCCGGAATACGTATCTTTGCTAAAGTGATTTTCGTTTATGAAGTTAGTCAAATACTAATTACGAGCTTGTAAATAAATATTTCTTAAAAATATTTCATTGAGATAAAATAAATTTATCTCCCCTGGTGTTATTTAAATCACAAAAGTACATAAATGACTTGTGCCCCGATGATAGAATATCAAACTTTTGACATGTGAAAGAAATATATTACGTGAAAAATTATGCAAGTTTGTCGCAATAACAGGTCGTTTTGTAGAAGCGATTGTTACACAAGCATCGCGCGCAGAAGACATGGTCCATGTGCCGCATATATTTGGATAATTTGATTATTCCGTTCCAGCCCGCGCGGGGCTGAACCAGGAAAACGAATTAACATGTTGTTAGCTTGGCCCCCCTGGTAATCAAAAAACGTTTAGCCTTATGCTAATATGGAATATCGAGTAATTCGCGCCTGAATCGATTGGTCCTGGTGGCATACTCCGTACTGGCCCACAAATACACTAACCGTATTTTGCATGCGGTAACGTCATTCTGTCGTGATACAAATTCTTTCTTGAAATTATCTGCTTTTGATTAATATTTGAATGATTTTATTTTTTCTGGAAAAGTATAACAAAACGTAGTATATATTTATTCCTGCTACATACATTATATTCATCAATTATCTATTTCAATATGTATATATACCTACGATACATTCGATTTTTGTGTGGAGCATGTTATCCCAATATTAATAATTTTGTTGTCTGTCTGTCTATCCGTCTGTCTGTCCCTTACTTTCTGTAACGTCCGTAGCATCTTTTATAATTTTTTTCCCTTAAATCGTTTTCTTTTTTTCCATTTTTTTCTTCTTTTCTTTCTTTTTTCTTTAGCAATCGACATGTAAAAGTACCATAATTTTTGACGGGTTACAGCTAATTGGTAATTGGTGCATGTAGTGTATTGTATCAATAAAATACATACATAAAAAAACATTTGATACATTACGAATTCATTATTTTATATTTTTTTAAATGACAAAATTTTTTATTATTCTATGTTATCTAATCACTATTTTAAATGAAACAACTAACACGTGTAAGCTGGCTACTTTAACATAGACAAAAATCTATCATGTAGCCGGGACAAGGCTAAATCATACTTTATACCAGGAGCGTGCAGTGAGAACAAGAAGCACGATTTTTATTTAAACATATATTTGGAAAAAAAAATTCGTGGCAGAATTTTATGAAATATCATAATCTGAATATATCTCTTATTTCGGTTTCTTTTAAAAATATATGCTTTGGTATAAAGGTCATGCTTCTTGTTCTCACTGCACGCCTATGTTCGTTCGTTTCTCAGTAACGCTCAGTAGCGACTCACACGCACGTTACAAATACTCTATTATTCACAATAAATCCATGTTACAATTACTTACCTTTTAAAATTAATTTATAAACAAAAACACTGTAAAATAGTTATAGAATTGAAAATGTACATACCTATTGTACATGTCATTTACTTGACATTTGATTGCATCAGCGTCTTTCTTTCGGCGTTTCTCGAAAAATTCAAATCGAAATGTATTACGAAAGTAGAGAATTTTAAAAGAACAACCAAATTAATAATACCTAAATATTATTTTGGCTTGTTAGTCAATCTTGTGTGATTACAATTATCACATTTCATTTAAAAAATATGCATTTTTATTATCATACCACGAGAATTAATTCATGCGTGTTTTCTAATAGCGCCCACCTTTTACAGCATCGCAATAATCATATTTAAGATACCCACAATACAACATTGAGGGATTCACAAATTGTAATACAAGAATAGTGTTGGAACTAATATTGGTGGCGTAACGAAATAAATATTGATATTCAATGGATTATGGTTTGTTTCGAAATCAAACATAATAATTTCGTTGTCTATCCGTCCGTCCGCTCCGTCCGTCTGTCTGTCTGTTTGTCCTCGTATCTTCGTGTAACGTCCGTAATTTAGTTTGGTTTCACAGCTAAAAAAACGAAATTTAACGGCCGGAGGGCTTGAACCCCGGGTCACCAAACCCGAATCGGCCGCTCAACGCATGTCGCTACGGCCGCTTCCCCGTGGAGCGTCACAAAGATGCTATAAATATATACTAGGGCTTGGAGACGCGAACCAATGTTCCGTCATTCTTGACGGGTTACAGCTAGTATCCAAATAGTAACATTACACACGCCTAGAGGGGAACAAATCCGAAAAAATATTATTTTCAGAGAAGGCCAGCATGTATGTGTTACAAAATGGAGAACCTAGAGATATTTCAACAAAGCAGCGGAAAATCCTGCAAATAAATAGACAATAATGAACTTTGTGAATATCAGCAATACATCGATGTGAAATAATTCATTATGTTGATGGCATTCACGCTTAGTTCGCTCGAAAACTCCAACCAAATAAGATTGTAAAAGGCCATGGAAATCCTAAGCAAATGGCGGTCGCTGCTCTTTTAATTGAAAGCTTTCTATGACGAATAAAAGATGAGCTGAGAAGGAAACATGTCCTAATCCGTCTACAGGGACGAACCGGCCTCGCCATAGCAAATAATAATAATTGTTATATCCCAACAAGCATCTAATTGCTACAAGGGAGTCTACCGTTCATATGTGGTTTAACCTCTTGATTGCGAAAATCAAAAATATAAATTTGTACGAATAAGTGCACTGCAATAAATTTTACGAAGATACACGATTAAGTACCTTCTTATTTAAAAAATATTAATGACAAATATATCGAGAGATTTTGTATTTTATTTAAGTATATAGAAAAAAGCTTGATAATTTACCATCTGAATTAATTTCGCGGTGATAATTAAATCACTCATAAAGGACTTGGTTACTTATAAAAGATAAATTATAAATAAACATATCCTTTTTACAAAGTGTTACCTTTTATATTTATTTTCGTGTTAGTAGGTACCTACTTAATTATTTATTCATTTCGCACATACTATTTTTTTAGTGTCTATGCTTAGATTTTTGATTATTAAGTTGATAGTATACATTATATCCTGACAAAGGGACCATTGACAATGAAACACGTTTATATTTTTAATAAATAAGTTGTAAAAAAAAATATTTTCATTAATTATATTAATAATGTCATCCACAAAATCATCCAAGAAATTATTAATTTAATTCACATTACATAAGACCACTATTATACTGGTTAACTAATTATTTACAAGTGTAGTTGAATGTAGATAAAACAACAAATGCTAGGTGCCTAAAAATTTAGCTTAATACATGGTTGGCATAACTGTATCATAATTGTAAAAATGTAGAAAAAATCTGTGTGATGGTGTGCATGAATTTAAAAATGAAATATATTTTTCTACTATATCAGTTCAAAACTCGCGCATTTTTGATACCCCCTCAAAATCTTAATTATCTTGTAGTGTAACCTAATAACAGATCAATTCATATATTAATTTTTTTACTCGATGTTTTCAACCAAAGGGTTAAAAGCTTTAGCTTCCATTGCGATGCATCTTACAATACTGTTGATGCATCGCAATTGTACATTGTACATACATTTTGCAAGAATTACATTCTGACCACGTATCTAACAAATCTTTTCTTCAATAAATTGCTATATTAACAATGGCATATTGTGGCTTTAAGGAATTCGCATTAAATATATTGAATACATAATGATTTGTAAAGGTGAATTGAAAACATGATTTAGGCAGATTATATTTAAATCCTTAAGGCTAATCCCAAAATAATTGTAAATGCAACATATAGTTTATAAAAAATTATATGATTCGAAGGTTGTTTTTTGTAAAGAATGTAATGAATGATATATATTTGAAAATATTTCAGAACTTTTACACAAAAACCTTATTAATTAATGTCTTCATTAAAAAACCTGAATCTTCTTAACAGATCTAAGACGATTTGTTTATTTAATAAGCTTAACATCAGTTACAGTAAGGAATTTTAAGACTTACGTGATAAATAGACAAATGATTATTTATGTATTACCTATAACTACTTGAATTAAATGCTTATGTCTTTATCAAAAACTATAGACCTATACCTATGTTGAATTGTGTATAACACGTATGAAAATAGTGTTTTATAGGATTTTGTGTGTGTTTGAAAAGTAATGAGTTAATTGTTATGGAATACAATTTTATCACCATATTCCTGTAGTAAAATAATATTCATGAAAACTTAAAAGTACCTAAGCTGCTCGTTTGACAATAGATGAATGCTTTACAACCATTGCTAATCAGAAACCTTCAGAAGCAGCTTACACTTCAGTAAATAATTTTTAGATTATTACAGATACATTAGCTTCAAACGATGAATGCAATTCATCTCCTTGATGAATATCAGTATTCTCATCTTCACTATCGCCGTACAAAATAAATCTTTTAAAATCGTGTAATCCTCATTTTGTAATCCATGAAAACGTTTATTCATTTAAGTCCTGAGACCCGTCTCTAATAAAAGAATCGTCTGCAGAGAATTTGACGAATGAGTAGATCATAGAGTTCTAATATTTTACAATGCCTTCAGAAAACATGTTGTAATCCCATAGACAAATTCTGCACTTCATTATGCTGTAATGAATGCAGCTAGCCAATAGGTAGAGAGTACTGCGTGTCCGACAAAGGTTCGGGAGACTCCCGGTGTCCTGCTGCGGCGAGTAAAAGGGCACCTGGCTTCCTGTGAGCATCCGCTGCAACGGTAGATGTTTGTGTGTTTATCGCTTTATGACGAGATTCAATGAGATCGATACTGACAGGGAGCGGCGCGCGTTTGATCACTTAATCTCCGGCATACTTCGCAGGTACTTTGGGAGTGCGTAAGACGGGAAGTTATTCGAGATTAGCGCGGGTGATCGAGTTAACAATGTGGTTTTGGATATTTGAAAATAAGCTTTGAAGGGTTATTACGAGAGTATGCCGGTTCCCCGAGACGGGCCGCCGCCGCAGTGGCCAGATGTGTGAGAGAATTAGCCGCGTGAGTGTGGCTGCTCAAAGATCCCCGTTTCTTTGTTCCGCACAAGTTTCATTCATGAAACTTTTTTTTAATTTCCTAATAACCCAGGTACATGTGTAAACCTCAAGTTTTGTAAACAGACGTGAATTACAAATAAATTGTATTTACCAAATAGAATTTCTCAAAGTACCATATACCTACGACACAAATAATTATTCGTATACGACCATATTTAAAAAAAAAGGAAAATCGTTTTTTTTTTCAATCTAAAGATTAATAATTATTGATTTTAACGGAAATTATACGCTAACAATATTGTAAGGGTAACACTTTAAGGATTTAAAAATATTAAATTTAGAAATGAAATTAACCAAGATCGTTATTAATATGTAGGAAATTATTAATCTGTTTTGGTTTACTAGGTGTTAGAAAACTGTAACAAAATTAATTTACGTCTCGTAAAAATGTTCAAAACCTACATTAATAAATAACTTAACAACTAATGTAGGCTTGCATTATCTGATAATACATCTATTATTCCGTCTTCGAATAACTATCAACTTTAATTTTGTAATAATCTATACTCTATACCTACCCCAAAAATAATAATTTCGTTGTCTGTCCGTCCTTCGTGTAACGTCCGTAACTTCTTTTATAAAAAATTTTTTTTTTCGGAACGAAAAAACGTCCACGCATATTTAGAACACCGCCAAAAGGTCCACTGACATTTGGTCCTCCGACAAAAGGTTCACGACGAAAAGGTCCCAAACAAAAGGTCTACGACAAAAGGTCAACGTTAAAATGTCCACGACAAAAGGTCCACGACATAAGGTCAACGACAAAAGATCAAACGACAAAAGGTCCGCAAAATTTTGTACAACGCGAACGGTCTACAAAAAATTTCCCAACGATTAAAGGTCTACGAAATTTTGGTCCAAATACAAAAAAAAAAACAGCAAATATCTCACGTGACCAAATTATTAAGTTATTATCCCAAAAAAAATAATTTCGTTGATTATCTGCCTGTTTTTTTTAAACTTTTTTATTTTTTATTAATAAATACATATTTATTCTTTAACAACCGACATGTAAACGTACGTCATTTTTTCCGGTGACAGCTAGTTATGTACTAATTATAATAAATATATGATAAATTCATAATTGGAGATGCAGAGAAATAAGTTGAGGAAGACTCAAGGTGAGGCCAGGAGCCAGGACCCACCGGGGGTTGTAGGGGCAGCAGTGATGATGATGATAATTAAATTCAATTATAACTTTTGAAATTATTTAAGTCGGTCAATGAGCCTGAAATCTACACAAAAAGGACTTGATTTTTGTACATTCCTTTTTAGGGATGCTTCAAGTATTTTCGAGTGAAATCTTATTATTCGCTCCGTGGACATCTGAACTGAGGGCCGACCTTTGTGCAGTAGTATCGCAGTCGTCATTAGATCTCCGTGTGTACAATTGATCTGGAAATCGTGGGGTACGATTGTGTCAAACTAGGATTTCTATTGTCACAAGAACCGTTGAAATTTACCGCTCTGTGGATTTCACATCTTCTCGATTAGATTCCGAAGATTGATAACTTGTCGAGTACCGGGATCAGATTGAAATCAATACGTTAATACACAAATAACTTACTACCACCAAGGCACAAGGGTTGTGGCTTTATAAGAAGGTATTCCGGAAGGGGTAAAGTTATTTCTTCACTTCATACAAGCTCGAATTAGCCTTTGTGAAAGGTTCAAAATGATAGAGAAATATGTACAAAGATTTCCATTACATATTAAATTTCTATATGTTTTCATATAATTCTAATAATAATTCCGATCCCCTGGCTACTCATTCCCTCCCAAATATATATTTTACATATATTGAATGCCATCTGTCACAAATTTTGCAAATTCTTTAGGACCCTATGTAAAACGTAGGCACCCTCCCTCTGGTCACTCTCCCGCCGATATAAATGTGTATTATTGGGGTTAGGAAAATAGTTACCCCAAGGATAAAAAAAAATCAAGACCTTGCGTCATTTGAAAATTAACCAAAAAAATTCAATAAAAAAACTCTTGAAATTTCCATGAGCTTCACTATTTACATATTTGTACTGTTTCTCAATATTCTTTACACCTCATTATTACAATTTCATACCCATGAAATGTACTTGTATGATTACTCCTCCCACAAATACGAGCATCAGATCTTATATGGCGAGTAATACGTTTTTATTATATGAATGTATTATTGAATTCATTAAATTATGTACAATGATATGAATATAATAAATAATAAAAAAATCCTCTCACTGCAATGATCACATTTTGTGTACGTAAGTGTTAACTAAATCTGAAGCCTACCAGCTAAATTACAAGGCAATAAAACATTTGCGTAAGTCCCGGGAATAAATAAATCTTTAATAAAGCTTCTGCCTGAAGCTTTCCATATTGCTCCTAGTCTTCCGTTCTTATCTTGTCGATCTTTCGGCTTTACGATCCTATGATCTTTTTCCTTTGGTATCCCATATCTATGCCAAAAAAGTCAGCCTTTATTTATTAATCAATTAGTGTATATTATAGATATCTCACAGAGACGAAACTGTATTAATTATGGGAAAGTAGGTATAGAAGTCATTTGGGTGTAACAGGACTTATGACCTGTCTTTTTATGGTTGGCTTAAGTGATCACTTTAATTGTGTAAAGTGATCACTTAAGCCAACCATAAAAAGACAGGTCATAAGTCCTGTTACACCCAAATGACTTCTATACCTACTTTCCCATAATTAATACAGTTTCGTCTCTGTGAGATATCTATAATATACACTAATTGATTAATAATGTCTCTGTGACATAAATCCAGCACTGTTCTGAAAGATTTGAACAAACTCAAAATATTCTTTATTTATTCTTTAAGGAATATGGGTTAACCTAAAAGGACATCGTGTAAATATTACATAGGGTGGTCCATCCGATACACCGGATTTAATTTTAATATGAAACATATAAAATTAATATTTAATTGGACAATTTTTTGTAATTTTTAAAGTAGATAGGTATATTGAGATTGATTATATATAATGTTGGTCAAATGACCGCCGCGGCTGTGTTGTTAAAATTTTTTTGAAGATTATTTGGAAGGCAGTTTGCTCAATTTCAGCAATAACGATTTGGAGTACTGTTTTGAGTTTAGGAATTGTTTGTGGTTTGCTAGCATAGACAATGGAGTTTACAGTACCTCAGAGGAAAAAATAGCATTGCGTCAAGTCGCATAAGGATGGAGGTGAAGGTCCTTAGTGATAATTCGTGGAAACTTGATAATGTTCAATTGTTGATGTTCCTGGATTCTCATCGATACTTTCACTGACGACTGCAATATTTTCGACCGACCGCATAGGATGAAGATGCCGTTGTTCATAAGCAAACCAGTTTCCTCGATTTTTTAAGTTAATCTTCGAATGGTGGACTCATTAATTGAAAAATGTATTCAAAAATTCCACGAACTTTTCGTACTATCTTAGCAAAATTTTCGCCAAATTTGTTTTAACAATAAAAAAACGTTATATATTCAAGAACACATTCATATTTGTGAAGTTGTAATTTTTCAGAACAAAGTTCTGTGAAATATTTAATAACCAAATTAATTAATCAATTAGAAAGACATACAGAAAAATCTAATTCACGAAAAAATATTAGGTTACTACTGGGATTCGAACCCAGGTCACCTCCTTTCCGGGGCCGGAGGTGACCTGGGTTCGAATCCCAGTAGTAACCTAATATTTTTTCGTGAATTAGATTTTTCTGTATGTCTTTCTAATTGATTAAAAAAACGTTGTTCTTATAGCAATCCAGCGTTGATAACTTCAATGACAACAGTTGAAAAATGACAAACATTATGGTTGCCAAGTATTATATAAAATAACTGTGGGATATTTAAATCCGGCGTATCCGATGGGCCACCCGATGTATAAACATTTTGAATTGTATCCAACTTTTTAGCACATCGACCTATCCCAGCTACACATATTTATCAGTCAGTTTATTTTTACCCAATCAATACTCCTTGTAAAGCACAGTTATTATCAAAACTTCGTTCATAGACTTTATTTGAATTTTATTATTGTGTCCTTTATTATTACACAAGACTCCACGAACTTCATTTTAACCGTGCAGTATGAGAGAGTTCTATGAGCTGCATCAAAGTTTGTTATGGTATTTTTTATATTCGTCGATTATTAATTATTAATTAATAATTGACAATTGACAAAATATTAAAGAGTTAAGGTTAGTATTACGGTCGTTAGACATATTTAACTGTAAATGGTTACGGATATTTTATAAGATTTTTTAGATTGATATATATATATAAGATATAGGATTTATAAGTGAGTTTATTTTTACCCAATCAATACACCTTCTTGTAAAGCACAGTTATTATCGTTGGCCCGGTTTACATTTGCCTTGCTCAGCGATTTTGCTTCAATCTCTGTATCGAGGGCGACGGCCTGCCGTACTCGATGTCAGCATCTGTGGTAACTCATTACACGGGTGTATGTGCGTATGTATTATTTATTAACCGTAAATAGTGCATTAAGTGTATTATATTATATCATATTAAAATGTTCACAAAATATTCATACTTGTACTTTAATGTCACTCTAGGACCGTCTACTAGGGTCATTAATGACCTGTTGACGGTCTGTTTGTAAAAAAATAAAAATAATTTAAAAAAAACATTCTCAAATGTATTCCATTTTATTTATTTTTACTACATATAACATTTTTGTATTATTTTTTATCATTATTTGTACTACATATAACATTTTTGACATCGAGATCTGTGTACCCAAATTTTTTTAAGGAAGATCGATAGGAGGTTTAATCTCATATTGAAATTATTATCATCTGTTAAGATATAATTGAGGGATTTCACCACCTTGACATGTTTTTTCTTATAGCTTAAAGTTTTAACAGTAATTTGAGTCGTCATTTATTAAAAAATTTCATAAATTGGCTGGGGTATAGCAATTTGAAACTAGCGTAGTAGGTAAATATTTAAACGAATTTCATTATTCTTTTGCGTTAATTACATTATTCTTGAAACTTCATTTTTCAGATTTTTCTAGATGATATCTCAAAAATTGTTAAGCCGATTTTATTAAAATTTTGCACATATTATACGTACGATGTAGCAGCCTACGAATTTTTTCATAGAATGTGCCGTTTACTTATTATGAATTTCTAACTTAAAAATATTTTTAAACAATATTTGCACAATTTTTTTTTCGATACCCTACATCATAGAAACTACATCAAAAGTGAGGTTTGAGGTTAAAATTTTTTTAAAAAGACACGTATTTTGAATTTAGAAATCTTTACGAGATTTAACGTGATGAAAACTTAAAATTATAAAATAATATTAGGTATGTTTGAAAAAGTTTTTTGCAAAAAATGACTAAAGAGAAGAAAATATTTAATATTAGGTCCTTACATATGAAATTGACGTTTTGCCGTACTGGCAAATTTGATCTCAAATATCTTCTCTTTGGTTAGGAATTCCAAATCCAAATTTATACAGCTATTTACTCATGTATTTGTGTTTTGAAAATTATAATTCATTTGTTTTTTCCTCGATTTTTTTTTTCTTTGCGTCACTCAGTTTACAAAATGAAAAACTTGAAATATCGCGTTATTTACGAGTACGAGTTCCACCGTGGCACCAGTGCTGCAGAAACGGCTCGAAGGATTAATGATGTGTATGGCGACGGTGCCGCAAAAGAAAACACAGTGCGTTTTTGGTTCCAACGTTTTCGTTCTGGAAATTTCGACCTGCAGAACAAGCCCCGTGGACGGCCGGAGACGAAAGTTGATAATGAAGAATTGAAGGCTATTGTGGAAGCGGATCCATCGCAAACCACATCCGAGTTAGCTACAGGCTGCAGTGTTAGTGATAAAACTGTTTTAATCCACTTGAAGCAAATTGGTAAGGTGAAAAAGCTTGAAAGGTGGGTACCTCACGTATTGAGTGAAGCAAATCAACAAACGCGCGTTGACTGCTGCGTTGCATTACTCAACCGGCACAATAATGAAGGGATTTTAAATCGAATCATTACCTGTGATGAAAAGTGGATCCTGTACGATAATCGGAAGCGCTCATCGCAATAGCTGAACCCTGCCGAACCAGCCAAACCATGCCCCAAGCGAACATTGACTCCAAAAAAGTTACTTGTGAGCGTTTGGTGGACTAGTGCTGGTGTCGTTCCCTACAGCTTTCTTAAATCTGGCCAGACGATTACGGCAGATGTCTATTGTCAGCAACTGCAAACCATGATGGAAAAGCTAGCTGCTAAACAACCGAGGCTGGTTAATCGCTCTAGGCCACTGCTGCTTCATGATAACGCTAGACCACACACTGCACAACAGACGGCTACCAAATTAGAGGAGCTTCAATTGGAATGTCTAAGACATCCACCGTACTCTCCGGACCTTGCCCCAACAGATTACCATTTTTTTCGAAATTTGGATAACTTCTTGCAAAGGAAAAAATTCAACTCCGATGGGGCAGTCCAAACCGCCTTCAAAGATTTTATTGATTCCCGTCCGAATGGTTTTTTTAGTAAAGGGATCGATGAACTACCTATAAGATGGCAAAAGTGCATAGATAGCAATGGTACATACTTTGATTAAATAAATATATTATAATAAAAAAAATCGGCTTTATGTTCCTCCCATACTAAACGCCAATTTCATATGTAAGGACCTAATATAATAAAAGAATGTTTATGTTTCTAATATAGTAAATCTTCGGAAATTTAAGAATGCCACGGAATATTTTCACACCATAAAGTCACAGCTCACCAAGTCAACCGACGACCTTAAGTTGTTTGAAAATGGTGTTACGATAATTACATACGCTCCAGGCGCTATTATTTTTGTTTATTTTCTATTTGATGAGCTGTTTTTCATAACACAATTGTGATCAAATTCATAATGTGTTAGACTGGTGGTCGAAAATCTAGTTTTGGTAATATACCTACCTTTAGTTGAAAAATAGACGGATGCATTATGTTTTCTAAATAATAATAACGCAAGAATTAAACCACGTGCGTACTTATAGATATTTAAAACTTGCGTATGAAAGATTAAAAGAATCAGAAAATAGAAATAAAAATTAAAATCGTAAAAATATTTCAACGTTTACTAAATTTCTAGGTAAACCCAGGGAGACATTGTGTGACATTTTGGGAGAAAAAAATCAGGAAATCTTAGATTTAACCCTAAAGGGGCGCACAATGGTCTTAGATCATAAAAAACAAATTCGATTTCTATTTCAGTTGCTATTATTATTATTACTATTATTGTAACAAACGTAAAAAAGGGCAGGTTAGACGGGCATTGTACCTATAAAGGAACCTGATATAATTTCATTTATTGCATTGTGTGACAGAGGGGTTGCCATTGACGGGGTAGAATGGCGAACGCAATTTGCGAGGGGTTAAGCCAAGGTGATGGTTGCGGAAGGGTTTTGGTTTTAATGCGTGCATAACGTAACAAAGTTTTTTATAGCATCATTTTTGAGATTTTGAACCAAATAAAACGTAAAGTTTTCTATCGTTTTAATACAAATGTAATTCTGGGCTAAGAAAACATAATTTTTAATGCTTTTGTATAGTAGGAATAGTACTTATTAATGTGCCTGTTACTTTGTGATGCAATATGATTATTTGAATTTTTCACTAAACTAATCATGGTTCACAAGTTGATATATTCGTTCAGTTATTAATTACACATGATGATGAAAGGGACTGCTCCAATCAAAACTATATAGTGACAAAATATTATGCGTGTAGTATAAAATTATAGTTTAGTGAAAATTATATACCTACACCTACTTGCTTCGGATGAGATTTGGATCAATGCTTTAGGCTAGAGTGTATGAGAATGCGGATAAATTATTTTGGAAGCTTTTCACGTGCAATGATGAAAATTTAGAAAAAAGGAATTCTAACCCAATAAAGAGATTGGTATAAATTTTCCTTCTTCCGTTAGCTTTTTAATTTTTTTAATGTTCACGTTAATTAACATACTACTATCAAGGTCTGTAGCAAAACTTCGCAAAACAACCCAGTCTTGAGAAAATTACAAGGCTGTGTTTATGACCTCACTGGAGATAGAACCTCTCGGTATAAGAAGCCAATGCCATTGCCACCGGACACGAAGGCTGCCTCTAATTATGAATAATAATTAATTTTCTATCTCGCAACTTATTTCATATTCATAAGACACCGCTATCTATAATTTTGGGCAGGTAGTTATATGTTTAAATGAATATTTTTAAATATATTGTATCTGTATATATATAGGGTTGTTGAATTCTATAATAGACTTTCTACTGACATAAAGGAAATAAATCATGTAAGGCTCTCCATTAAACAACTGAAAATACGTGTTGTGAAGGAGATATTTTATATATATATATATTTTTTTTTTTTAGCGAAATTTAAAATAAATTAAATTTTAATAAATATTATTATCTGTTTGATAATGGCCTTACAAGCCGAAACAGCTGTAACACATAAAAATACTGAACCCGTAGAACTTAATAATAATATTTTTTAAAATTTAATTTATTTTAAATTTCGCTAAAAATAAATATGGAGTTCTACAAATTAAACACAAAAACCATAAATAAAATAGATATTTTATAAATTAAAAGTCCGCGTAACACTTTATAATTTATAGTTCTTCAGTGTTATAGTTATTATAGTGTATAGTGCTTGACGTCCTCTTACACCAGCTGCTGGGTACTTGCTATTTTTTTTGCTTGTAATTACTCACTTACTTATTAATTTATACAAATAAATAAATAAATAATTTCATAAAATAGTACTGCAGCTTTGGCAAATGCTAAAATGTCAGGAACTTACAGCATCCGTGTGAATGGCGTGGCGTAGCATCGGTGATTTGCCGTATAATCTGTATCTGGAGCGATAAAACGAAAAAGTTTAAAAAAAACAACCCTTTTGTTGACATGAATGGCCCAGACGATCATTTCGCATTGGGCCACGCTAAATTATGTGATTATACTGCCATTGTCAAATGTTTGCCTGGAGGTCCCGGTAAATACAAATAAATAAGTTTCAGTTTTATCCATTTGAACGAATGTCATTTTATTTTTGAACTGCATTGACTGGTACAGGGCAATTATGAAATATGTAACAATAAATTTAATCTAACCTTTAAGTATGAAATACGTATAGTCAAATGTATTTAAAATAAGGTTGGGTTACACTTTGATGATTGATGGAATCGATGTCAACTTTGTAGAGTTTTATAATGGTCTTTTTCAAGGATAATGTGTAAATTAAGCAGCGCAGAAACAAAGATTCAATTCAAGTCACAAGAGTGCGAACCACTTTTGAAAAAAAAATTTTTAGAGACCTATGCCCTATACTATACAATACAATGCTGGAAAATGTTTCAAAATTTAAGGAACTGGAAATGTAAAATCAATGATTAAATTTGGATCCAAAGAAAGTGACAATCTAAATATCGAGCCAGGTAACATATTTATAATATTATAGTAATCATGATTTCATGTAAACACTGTTATTTGTGGTAGAATTCAGTCGATGATTCACCTTTTTTTATGAATTATGTATGTTTTATGCATGAAATTAAATCAAAATTGTAAACTTTGCCTGTCTCAACGCAAAGTATCTAGTGAGACAGGCACATTACTACACCTAAAATGAATGTATTTTATGTATAGCAATTAAATAAATAAATAAACATTACTTAAGTTTCGAGGGTATCATCAAAATGGTTTTTTTTTAAAGGCCTTGTATTCTAGGTGTGATATGCAATTAATAATTACTATGTTAGAAGAACATTGAAATAATGGACCTCGTAGTGCAGTAGGTATGGCACTAGCATGTCTTTTCGGGGGTTCCGGGTTCAATTCCTTGATTACAAAATAAACAAATTAATAATAGGTTTTGTGATACATTGCATAATCGTATCTGAAAAATAATTAAAATTGTGGTTTCTATAATACAGATGTGCTTTATAATAGACTTTAAACACATTTTTTTTATTTATTTTATTCTTAAAAGTTATATACAAATTGACCTTATTTGATATTATTATCTTAGAAATATACCTCCCAAAATCAGTTTTAACTCATGGTTTGCTTAGAAATTCACATTTTTTATGAAAGAAAATATGTAAAAATATCAGATTATACATTTAAAAAAGATCACTCAGTGAAGACGTCTCTATAAATTACGATTATGTTTTTTGTCTACAAATCCTAATAATCGGCTATAAGGATTAAGTGGATTGAATAACATAACTTATTTTGTATATCTTTATTATAAGAATATAAATACAAACGTTTAGTATCACCCTGTGAAAAATTGATCTACATCTGTTTGCCAAAAAAAATCGAATATCCACTTTGCCTCCAAACACGGCATGAAAGCACAATAACCATGAATAGAGGTTTAATAAAATAATTTATGTAGGTTTAGCGATGGTATTGACAATGCCGCATTATTTATTCATTGGAAACCTTCGCTTGATAAATGCCTTTCCAATCGATCCGTTTTATTTCTCTTTTCTATTATTTCTGTTCCTCCCTTCCGTCCCAGGAGCCATCCCGCTTTGTTTCCCTTTCCTTGCGAGGGTCGATCCGCTGCAGGGAGAGCTTTTCGCAAACATGTCATCTACATTCTACGTCCTCTCCTGAGATTCAGCGCTATTAAAAATGGATTTATGTTATCACTCTGTTAAAATAATATATTCCAGATAACATTACTTTTATTTCATTGCGTGATATACAAATTTGTTTCATTACGTGTGATATACAAAACAGTTTATTGTTCACCTTGCCAGGTCTTTCGCTTTCATTACCTATTGTTGCTCTCACATAAATTACTGTAGTAAAGAAAATATTAAAAATGCAACGTACTGATGCCAAATGAAAATTACTTTTATTTCATTACGTGATATACAAATTTGTTTGACACGTGATTATCTTAATCCAAACAGAAGAGGCCATTTATTATGTTCGTGCCTTTGGAAAAACAAGGTAGTATCGCATAACAATAATCGAGGATTTATAAATTAAATTGTAAACATTGATATTTCGATTAAGGAGGGTAAGAGTGTTTAATTAAATACAAATCCATACTTTTGATATTTTATTTATATTTATTTATTTATTATCAACGCGCTAGTGGATTTTTACATATCATATTATATACGTATTAAATAGATACAAGTATTCTATAAATACCTAACACTTCATATTTTTTGAATAATAAATGACAATTAAAAAAAAAACACGTTTGCATAAATAAACAAAAAGGGGAGAAATGTCACCTATGCCACCCGCCGGGTCTAAAAGAATAAGTATGCAAAATTTGGTTCAGATCGGTCGAACGGTACAGATTCGCATGGAAAATATATCAGGGGGAGGGGAGGAGTAAAGACGGAAGGAGGAAATGTCGTCTATGTTACCCGCCGGGTCTTAAAGAATAAGTGTGCCAAATTTGAGTCAGATTGGACAAACGGTATGGCAGCGCATAAAATATGAACAAACAAGCAATCATTGATTTTTATATATGAGATTGGCATGGCGTTTACTTTGTGCTACGACATGATTATTTTAATGTACACTTAATTTTACTCTGTAATTTTGAGTTATTTTGTCACAATTTTGGTGGCGAGAGGAGCAGTCCATATCATCAGCAGTAATTAATAACTAGTATTTTTTGTTACATCTATTAAATAACAGTAAAATGAGTTATTAATTACTCCTGATAATGAGAGGGAGTGCTTCTCTCGAAACTATACTAATGATAAAATAACTCAAATGTGTGTATTACTAAGTATAATTTAATTTAAATTAAAACATTTATGTATCAAAATCCTTACATTTGTTTTTTATTCGAAACTGTGTTACAAACATACATAGTTGTTTTAGAAATTACAAGAAAAAAAAACCGCTGTTAATTTGAACAGAAATAAAAAAATATTATATAACGTTCCTCAAATCGGAAGAAGATTTATTTTACTCCAATAAATTAAAAGCATTATTTCTGCAAAAAAATTACTTCGTGGCGATGAACCGAATTCCGCTGACGTCAAATTGTTGTTCCAACAACATGTTTTGTTATAATAAGATTAATGTTGTCCGCCAAGATGTCAAACTAGAGATGAACAATGTAGGAATCTAGGACTCTCTAACCAACTTACTATTTCACGCTATTTTGCCACGAAGATAGGTAGAGAGGACAGAGGAAATGAAACTTTTTATCAAATTTTCAAGGCCGTTTAGAATATTTTGTGTGGAGTTCTTTAGTATTCTGCCATGCGTCTCGAATCTTTCAGACCAACATTTCATATCCCATTGTAAGATCCATCATCAGGACTAATGTCACTGATGCATCGACCAGGTGGGTCGGAGTTATACTGCAGAAGACTTAACTCAACAATTTTTATAGTGTAGGTACATCTTCTCATGTACGTATACTATCTTCCAGTTTGTTGTTCACCTTGCCAGGTCTTTCGCTTTCGTTACCTATTGTTGCTCTCACATAAATTACTGTAGTAAAGAAAATACTAAAAATGCAACGTACTGATACCAAATGCTAACTATCTTCTATTCCACTCGGTATCTGATCGTTCTGACAGACTTCACAAAACTTACGTAAAAAAATCTTTATAGTCGAATGATCAAGACTCTCGTCTTCAAAAATGTATGTAATTTAAAAAAAATAGAGATGCATATACAGAATATGTGCTATGCACATAGGACCAACTGGACGGTTAACCTAATCTAAATACTAGATCGCTAGGCTAGTGTCTTAATCGTTAAAATAATAATCTCCAATTTAATTATTAATTAGTTAGAATAGTTTGTAACCTAATTATACAGTATACAACAAACATAGGTACACAATACAAAAGTTTTTTTTTAATACTAATAATAGTTATACTTCTTTTAGCGCATTTACAGTAAAAATTTTAATGCAAGACCACGAAATACGCGCGCATATATTAGGTCCTTACATATGAAATTGACGTTTAGTATGGGAGGAACATAAAGCCGATTTTTTTTATTATAATATATTTATTTAACCAAAGTATGTACCATTGCTATCTATGCACTTTTGTCATCTCATAGGTAGTTCATCGATCCCTTTACTTAAAAAACCATTCGGACGGGAATAGATAAAATCTTTGAAGGCGGTTTGGACTGCCCCATCGGAGTTGAATTTTTTCCTTTGCAAGAAGTTATCCAAATTTCGAAAAAAATTGTAATCTATTGGGGCAAGGTCCGGAGAGTACGGTGGATGTCTTAGACATTCCAGTTGAAGCTCCTCTAATTTGGTAGCCGTCTGTTGTGCAGTGTGTGGTCTAGCGTTATCATGAAGCAGCAGTGGCCTAGAGCGATTACCCAGCCTCGATTGTTTAGCAGCTAGCTTTTCCATCATGGTTTGCAGTTGCTGACAATAGACATCTGCCGTAATCGTCTGGCCAGATTTAAGAAAGCTGTAGTGAACGACACCAGCACTAGTCCACCAAACGCTCACAAGTAACTTTTTTGGAGTCAATTTTCGCTTGGGGCATGGTTTGGCTGGTTCGGCAGGGTTCAGCTATTGCGATGAGCGCTTCCGATTATCGTACAGGATCCACTGTTCATCACAGGTAATGATTCGATTTAAAATCCCTTCATTATTGTGCCGGTTGAGTAATGCAACGCAGCAGTAAACGCGCGTTTGTTGATTTGCTTCACTCAATTCGTGAGGTACCCACCTTTCAAGCTTTTTCACCTTACCAATTTGCTTCTAGTGGATTAAAACAGTTTTATCACTAACACCGCAGCCTGCAGCTAACTCGGATGTGGTTTGCGATGGATCCGCTTCCACAATAGCCTTCAATTCTTCATTATCAACTTTGGTCTCCGGCCGTCCACGGGGCTTGTTCTGCAGGTCGAAATTTCCAGAAAGAAAACGTTGGAACCAAAAACGCACTGTGTTTTCTTTTGCGGCACCGTCGCCATACACATCATTAATCCTTCGAGCCGTTTCTGCAGCCTGGTGCTACGGTGGAACTCGTACTCGTAAATAACGCGATATTTCAAGTTTTTCATTTTGTAAACTGAGTGACGCAAAGAAAAAAACAATTGAGGAAAAAACAAATGAATTATAATTTTCAAAACACAAATACATGAGTAAATAGCTGTATAAATTTGGATTTAGAATTCCTAACCAAAGAGAAGATATTTGAGATCAAATTTGCCAGTACGGCAAAACGTGAATTTCATATGTAAGGACCTAATATTATGCAACTGTCAAAAATTAATTCGCTTGAAATTATTATTCCAGTAATATAAAAAATGTAATGTCAACCATCTTGAATCGAGTACTAATCATAAAGATGCTTAATTCAAAAGCTGACAAATGATTGGTTATTGAATTACAATTTTATCTGTGTACCTGTGAAATGCCGAAAAGGGACTTATCGTACAGATTTCTGTATTTCATGTTATCGCCGCTACGCCAAAACGTCCTATGCCAAAAACGATTACAAGTGATATTCGAGAAATTAATGTGTTGCGAAAATTCTTGTCAGCTGTTAGATTCTGTTTATTTTCGAGTTCACGAATTTTTCGATCGTTTTTCAAGAAAGTTTTTGTCTGCCTCAATTATTTTAAATATTCGAGGTTACATTTCTGTAAGTATGATTTTTGATTATTTTCATGAAACTCAATGAAATAATCGACAATCAGGTCAGTGTAGATTTTTACAACTCAATAATTTGGGCGTTATTGATTAATAATCTTGCCTTTATTTTAGTTTTTAAGTATAACTTCTACCGGGCATACATGAGTACACGCACGAATTTTTTAATAAAGATTAAAGCAAAAGCTAATGAAATACTCGCTTATTTTATTAAACTGATATAAGGAAACACATTTATGTAGCCATTAGAAAGGGTTTGTACTGAAACACATAAATCTACTTTTCTGCTAAGGAGTGAAATAAAACGTCTCACCCCTACACTATGACGAATTCGCTTCCGGACCTCCCTACCCGGAGAACCTACCCTCCACGTACTCAGTTCCGGTCAGGGGTTTTCTAGACATGGAAATAGACTCTAAATGTAATTCTGCAAAATGTGTTTTGAAATAGTAAAAGACATAAATGATAATATTATTCATAATTTTAATACTTAATATAATTATAGAATACATTTTAAAGAAGTATTTTACGTCACTTTGTCAATAAAATTTATATTATTTAAACTTTAGGTTATATCAGAAAGCCATCGAAAGAGATTTTCAAATATCTGGACGTTCCGAACATAAAACAAATACATATATGCTAAGAGCATTCTTTTACACCAATTCAAAAACACAAAACCGAACAATAGAACTCCGACGTATAACACGAGAGGCATTAAAATGGAAATCAGAAAAGTACCAACGTTTAACACGGCTTTTGGTCAAAGAAGTCATATTTATTTTTCAACCAAGCATTACAAAATCCTTCCTCTAACCTTAAAAAATATTGAAAAGATTGAAGAGTATAAAAAAAGACAAAAATATGGCTAAATGAAATTAATGCAGACATTAAAAAGTGTACGAAAACGACATAGAAATAAAAAAAAATAAAAAATAGGAATAAACTAGTCCACCTCAGCACAGAAACCCCTAGTGAGGAATAATAAGAAATGCCAACAACCACTTATAGTACATACTAATACATTACATACGTATACTCGTATCTGAATAGAACCTAATAAAAAAAATTGACTGCAAAGAGTGCACAACATAGCATATGGCCTTAAAACTTAGATCTAAGAAATAATTTTTATATACTTCTTTGAAAGGTCATAAATTTACTTGATATAGGTACAGAACATTTTATTTTATTTTAAATGCAATACTTATTTTAATTAACAGTAATTTAAACGAACAATTCCACTCAGCGTCCTGATAAAGTATTAACCTACTGTAAAAAGATACCATGTTGTTAGTAAAGTTATTAGAATTTTGTTACATTATTAACGTGCACATGCATAAAAATATCAGTAATGTATTTTTTTATGTTAGGTAAATAAATTCCAGTGATTTTAGAAATTGAGAGTCTTTAGTTTTTAATTGGTGGTGTAAATAATTGATTCGATATTTCAATAATTAAATTATTCTTGATTATAAAAAACAACTCTTGAATAAAAATACTAAAGATTTATCAGACTAGAAACGTGAATTTATTTGAACCAATGTGAAAATTATTTTTTATGCAAAATAAAAAATGAATTTCTTTATCCATTGAATGCCCTTCTACAGTTCCCTGGGGTAAAGCAATAAATACGATATTGATCACGCCCATGTAGGTCACATTCGTGTTGAAAAAGATATCAAACAAAATTAATAGCCTTCTATGGATTTTTATATTCAAACACATTTCAAATATTAAAAATGGCATATTGGAGGTGTGTTCATTCGATAATATTTCAATAAAAAGCCAACTTGTGTCCGTGTGTAGGTATCGATAATAAATTGATGGAGCTGTTAAAAATGGTTTGAACTACCTTACCATTATAGGATTTATGCTTTGTATTGATATGATATTTTGTAACGGTCACCGAGGATAACATGTACCTACAAAGAAAAACATTTGCGACAATAAAATAGCTAAGTATTTGATATTCAAATATATTTCGCGACACTGATACCGAATATTTTGTCATTTAAATAGTTTGGTTGCTAAAACGGATTTCTAAACTATTCAGAGGGAATATTTGATTCTTCTATGTACGACCTCGTGTAATGTGTACATCATGGTTCCTTGTGCATGTATGAGTTTTGGTTAGCAGTCACTTGTAAATTTTGAATTCGTATTTTGTTTGTTAACTATGGCTCGGTACTTTTCTTAATACTACGAGATTATTTTAAAGGACGGACTTAGAACCTCGATCATTTATCTTAAACTGATCTTGAAACTGAGTTTGTCTCCAGTTAAAATCTGAATATATGTACATTGTGCAGTATTGAAAGATTTATGTCAACGAAATCTCTAAGGCTTGTCTCATACCGTGGATATGGATGCGCACAGTGCATGTGCACAGGTAGGTATACTTTAAATTAGTCTAGCTCTATAGCCAGGCCAATTTTAAGTACATGATCGAACACACGTGTCCGCAGATATTCAGGTATTTTCTAGTGTCTGACAAAAGTCTTTAGTCCTCAGCCGTGCTTGGAATCGATTTTCTTCCTGCGGCATTTTTTTCTCTCTCAGTATTTCTGGCTTTGTACCTACAAAACTATTTTTGTTCATCGTTTCAGTAATTCATGTTATTGATTTAATTAAGTCCATAAGTAAGTAATACAAGTGAATTCTTATAAGGTTATCAGAATCTAGTTGGATACATTTTATTATAATCGTATATGAATGAATCGTATTCGAAATTAATATATTTGAAATATATGTACAATATTAGTTAACTGATTACAGCTTTTATATTTACAGTTTTTTATTTATTTTTTGTAGTAAGGCACACAAGTGAGCCTCACCCGTGCAAAAAGTATATAAATTTGAAGTGGAGACTGCTACAAAAATTTTTACATTAAGAATATAGGCATTTCTTCTTAAGGGCATTTTAAATTATCGTTTTTCATTCTGCACGAAAATTTAAAATGATGCGGTAATATGACCTTTGAATACGATGTTGAAAAAATCATGTTTTTAGTTGTTTAAATAGCATTTATTATGCGTTATTTCTTAATACCAAAATTACTTAATACTAAAAAGTTGTAGTCCTGACACAGCACATACCAATCACAGAATTTGGTGTTCCTTAGCATTAATTGATCGGTTCTACAATATTTTTATAGTATACAAAGATGAATGAAGCTGTGAGGTTTTTGAAGAGATACAGGTATTTAATGTTACGTGCTGCCTTGTAAATCAGAACTTGTAATCTAATATTTCAGGAAAACTGAGCCAATGTATAAAGAATAAGATAAAAGGGATTGATTCAGCATAAGTGACATTAAGAGTAATCTATACGTTACACCAAATATTTTGTAATATTTAGCAGTATTTGAAATACAAGGATAAGACCACTTTCATTACAAATGCTGTCAGACAAGATACTTACATAAAGAAAAAAATAAGAAAATATATTTTGCATACCATATTTTCATATTTCAAGTATAAAATCATATATTATCTACTATTATGTACTGTAAAAGTAATGTGTTTCATCTACTTTATTATCAAAATTCATTTATTGGTACAAGACAACGATGAAAAATTCTTCATCGGCTGCTACGTTTCTCAGTCAATATAATAAGATATACTAACGTAAAAACACGGTCACAAAAAATATAATAATGCGAAAATTGTTTTATAATAAAATATACAATCGAGTAATGTATTTAAAAAATTGGCTTTAATAGGAAATCGTAAGTGTGTCTATAAAACATATAAATTGTTCAATGAATTTATATTATACAGCTCGTACCATAAAATATAAATTCATCAGATTAATCAGTTGGAAATGAACTCTCTACAAGCGATTAAAAAATAGAAAAAAATCATATCTCCTACAAATTATTCGTCATACAAGACAGAAGAACGTAAACAAAACTTATTATACCGTATCTTCGAATACATTATAATTGAACTCTTTACATCATAATGTATTCCTTAATAACGAGAAGAATAATGATTAAGAGAATTGCAATAAAGTTCTGCAAAACAATAGGTATTTGGAATGAAAATGGATATCGTTTAGGAGAACTAAATGCTGTATTAAATATTAAACCTGTTTCACACAGGCCCTGTTCGGTCTGTGCGATCGTTCACAAGGCGTTAATACTTAACATTGTGTTGAATCGAACCCATTCACAATGTTCCTATCGCCCAATGCGAATGCAAATAACACGTAACCCCATTATGGCCGAACCATTGTCGTTTTCAAAACATTTTACGCTCTCGGGCATAGGATTTCGCTAAAATCGCGCTGAACCGAACCAAAATGTTACGGTTTTGTATTATTATTTTCGATTTGGGCATTATGCGCCGTGTAATACCGGCTTAACTGGTCCGAGCACCATTGTCCCATGCTTCACCGTGACAATTAACGTGTTTATTGATTATATCGGATGCTGCGATTTTACAGGCAAAACTATTTTCCATCGAATCCACACATTCAACACCAGGCTACAATTGGAACCTAATCACTAAAATTATATCCATAAAAATATTGGTATATACCAAACAGAAATTATTCAATTCAAATTAACGTGCTTATTGATTATACCGGATGCTGCGATTTTACAGGCAAAACTATTTTCTATCGAATCCACATATTCAACACCAGGTACAATTGGAACCTAATCACTAAAATTATATCTATAAAAATATTGGTATATACCAAACAGAAATTATTCAATTCAAATTAACGTGTTTATTGATTATATCGGATGCTGCGATTTTACAGGCAAAACTATTTTCTATCGAATCCACATATTCAACACCAGGTACTTTTGGCTACAATTGGAACCTAATCACTAAAATTATATCCATAAAAATATTGGTATATACCAAACAGAAGTTATTCAATTCAAATTAACGCGTTTATTGATTATATCGAATGCTGCGATTTTACAGGCAAAACTATTTTCCATCGAATCTACACATTCAACAGGAGGTACTTTTGGCTACAATTGGAACCTAATCACTAAAATTAGATCCATAAAAATATTGGTATATACCAAACAGAAATTATTCAATTCAAATTAACGTGTTTATTGATTATATCGGATGCTGCGATTTTACAGGCAAAACTATTTTCTATCGAATCCACATATTCAACACCAGGTACTTTTGGCTACAATTGGAACCTAATCACTAAAATTATATCCATAAAAATATTGGTATATACCAAACAGAAGTTATTCAATTCAAATTAACGCGTTTATTGATTATATCGAATGCTGCGATTTTACAGGCAAAACTATTTTCCATCGAATCTACACATTCAACAGGAGGTACTTTTGGCTACAATTGGAACCTAATCACTAAAATTAGATCCATAAAAATATTGGTATATACCAAACAGAAATTATTCAATTCAAATTAACGTGTTTATTGATTATATCGGATGCTGCGATTTTACAGGCAAAACTATTTTCTATCGAATCCACATATTCAACACCAGGTACTTTTGGCTACAATTGGAACCTAATCACTAAAATTATATCCATAAAAATATTGGTATATACCAAACAGAAGTTATTCAATTCAAATTAACGCGTTTATTGATTATATCGAATGCTGCGATTTTACAGGCAAAACTATTTTCCATCGAATCTACACATTCAACAGGAGGTACTTTTGGCTACAATTGGAACCTAATCACTAAAATTAGATCCATAAAAATATTGGTATATACCAAACAGAAATTATTCAATTCAAATTAACGTGTTTATTGATTATATCGGATGCTGCGATTTTACAGGCAAAACTATTTTCCATCGAATGCACATATTCAACACCAGATACTTTTGATTACAATTGGAACCTAATCACTAAACTTATATCCATAAAAATATATTGGGACATAACGGAAATGTCCAGTTAATTCGCTGGTCAATAAAACGAAAAAACTTTGTATAAAATTATTATTTGTTAAATTTTCAACCCGTTTCTGGGCCAACGGTCATTTATAATGATACAACGGATACTAAAAATTAAAATTCTAACAAGAACAATAAGATAATATATGGGAGTTGAATAACTAATTAAGAAGTAAGGCGTAAAGAAATTCATTTTTTGTTTTTGTAAATGTTTATACATCTAATTTCAATTTTTAGTATACGTGTATCCTGATGAAGGGACTTTTAACCCCCAAACACGTTAACAAATCTAAATATAATAATTTCGTTGTCTGTCCGTAACTTACTGGAATGAAAACGTTAGACAATTATAATGTGATACGCAATCAGCGCGTGGCTCATGTTGCGCGGTCACGCAAGGGTCGTTATTAATTATCATTATTTCTATTTATTTTCACGGGTGTACGGCTAGTCAATAAATAACGGTTTTGTACAAAGTGTTTTCTATTTATTTAATAAATACCGTAACCACAAAGATATTTTTTATTTTTTAATTATTGTACAGATTTCTGCTATTAGGTTCAATTATATGTAACTTCACTTGTATAATGCAAATCAGATGTCGGTACTAATCGAATACCCAAAACAATATTCTAACTGGAATTAAAAATAATTCTACGCTTTTCCCCCATATTGCATACTCCTAAATCACATGTTCCTAGTACACCGTTGGTATTGGTTGATTCGCCTATTTTCTATCTTGCCTTAATAGCATAATAATAATTCCAACTGAATGAAAATGATATATTCTAACTAGAATTTATAAGCAATTAGTTACTCTTGTTCCCGCTAGATGGACCGCGTAACAGCTTATAAGAAATAAAAAATAACTAACTGTAACCCGTCAAAAATGACCGAGCTTTTACATGCCGGTTTCTAAATAATAAGTATTTAGTTATTTATACCTGACACCCATGAAATAGTAATAACGATTTTTATGAAACTATTTGAATATTTTTATATTTCCCCTGCCGGCAGTTGTTAAATGTGCTATTCTTAACCATGGCGATTAGGCGGAACATGAAATGGTTCGCCTCTTTGCTAAGTCCTATATGTACTGTATATTTGACGGGTAATGCAGGCTCGGCGATAGTAACATCGCTATCGTTGCCGCTTTGGGTTTGCTGGCCCGGGGTTCAAGCCTCATCTCTGTTCAATTTCGTTTTTTTAGTGGTGAATTCGAACGAAATAATGAACCTTACACGACGTTACGGGGACAGACAGACGGACGGACGGATGGATGGACGAACAGATGAACGGACAAAGAAATTATTACATTTGATGCATAAATGTGAATGCTCTTATTTAGTATCTATATTATGATTTCGCTAGATACGCATCAAGTACCTAGTGCGTTTTTTTCCATTGCTAGTTTTAAAAATTAAGCAAATCGTATGTTTTTTTTAAAAAAAAAACGAGGTTTACAGATTATTTTAAAATAAAATTACATATTATTTAATATCTACAACTATTATGCATACATTATTTAAAATTCGAGTAATTTTAAGGCGAAATACGTGGAAATGTTTTCTTTTCTTACGTCAATTTTATTTTTTCTGCGGGCAATTATATTTTTTACGTTTTATTTTAAGGTTGTAATACAAATGTGTGATCAATCTCGGAAGAATTCGTGGCGACGGATCATATTATCTTTATTATGATTGTGCTGAATACGCATCGAGTAATGCGTATTTAGTATAGCTCCCGCAGGGCCTAGCGGCAAGCAATCGGCGATAGGTGATTGCTTGCCGCTAGCTAGGTAATAACTGCTAATTATTAATGATTTTTCTACTCAAATTGACTGTAATGTAAGGAGAAAGAATATTTATGGTGAAATGATAATCTTTTATGTCAATCGTTATCACGCAGCCAGATTCAAACCATATATACAGTAGTTGCGTGCAGTGAGAACGCGAAGCAGGACTTTGTCTTAAGCATATATCTATTATTGAAAATAAACCCACGCATTACCACAATATCGTAATAATTAACATATTATTCAGATTTTAATATTTCATTATATTCTCCCAGACAAATATTTAATTTCGATTATTTTTTCAAAATACACCTTGAAATTAAAGTCAAGCTTCTTGTTCTCACTGCACGCCCCTGTCAGAAAGGCAGATTTTATTATGTTGTATGTCAAAGTTGAACCCACGAAATTTGTTCAAATGTTGAAAAAGATCCTTTTTATCATTTATATGCGATTCAAGTCATCCGTGGTCGACTTCTATTTTTGAAGACATAATACCACTACCGGAGACACCCGTTCCCATGTAAGTATTTACATGTATGCCCGTACTACAGATATACTCGTAAGTAAAGATAAATTTGAAAAGGTGTTGATATTGAAGTCTTCTTTTCATGGTGAAGTAGGGATGGGTAAATGAAAAAAAAATATCGATATATATCGAATCGATATTTTTAAAAAGTATCGAAAATAATCGATATACATTGCGAAAAATATATCGATATATCGATATTTATCGATATTATTTTTTCAAAAATGTAAGGGTCACCGGAAAAAATATATCGATTATCCGAGAAAAAATATCGATGACCAAAAAAGGGTTGCCAGAAAAAAAGTGAAAAAAGGTCGCCAGAAAAAAACTGAAAAAGATACCCAAAAAAAGGTCACCAAAAAAAAAAAATATCGATGTATCGAATATAAAATATCGATATATCGGGAAAAAATATATCGATATATCGGGAAAAATATATCGATGACCAAAAAAAGTGAAAAAGATACCCAAAAAAATATTCGATATATCGCGAAAAAATATATCGACGATAAATATCGATATTTTTCAAAAAAATATCGATATATTGATATATCGATATTTTTACCCATCCCTATGGTGAAGAAAACGACTTGAAATTTTCTTCAAGGAAGATAAATTCACGCGACCCGCTGCGATACGCGGTATTTCCATCGAAATCTGCCTAAAATCACAGCGTATCATAACCGAGAACACTTATTATTACTTGACCACATTAATTATGGGGTCCAACCATCGAGACATTCTAAAATTCAACCGTGAAACCATAACTCATAGGCACCTTTTTTACATCCCATAAAGTTCAGCATCACAATTCCGTAATGCATCGCGCATTGTGCGCAGTTGCGTTCAATCGACGATCTTTTTGTTGCCCGAATAAGAATGCGCGGACAATGACGTCGGCCGTCCGATTGTCCGGGGTAATGATTTATTTATCCTAGTCTCCTATTATAGGGACGAGGTGCGACTGCGCGTAATAAGGACCCCGACAATGGCGCGCGGACAATGAGTAAAACGGGGCATCTGGTGGCCAAACGATTTTACATTCAGCCTTCTGTGCGCCGTGCCCCGGTTTTCCAAGACGTCACGGACGGAGTGCGACAGTTGCGCGGGACGCGGCCACAATGAAGCTACGGACAGATATCTTACGTATTTATTAAACGTTGTTGAAATGTGAAATTTCTATGAAAAGAAACAACAATTTACGCCGCACAGTTGCGTAACAAAATATTGAAGATTTTCTTTATTCAAAATATTTTTTTTAAATATGTTCTAAGAATACATTTAAGGGATTTTGTACACAGAAGGATAACTATTAATAACAACAAGTTGAAGGTGTCTCACAGAGACGAAGCTATTAATGTGAGAAAGTATGCATGGAAGTCTTTTACGACCGTTTGCTCACAACCTATCGAAGAACGTTACATTATTTAAATCGATCACTTAAGCCAGCCTTAAGATAGGTCGAAAGCCCTGAAAACGCCCAATAAAGACTTCCATTAATACTGTCTAAATTAAACAGCTTTGTCTCTGTGAGATATTTATAAGTTATCTTTATTAATTTTCCTTTTTGTTTCCAAAAAAATAATAAATGCGTGACAGTTTATAATAAAACTGGTGATTAAAACTCGTTACCGATACTTGAAACATTGTATTGATGATTGGTAATTGAGATTTTTATTGTCTGATTTACCTTTAATTATTATTTAATTAATATAATAATTAAATATAATAAAATAATTATATATTTAATTAATTGCGAAAAATCAGATACCAACTATCGATAAAATCGGATACAAAATAATAAAAATCTCAAATAACGGATAGTATGTTACAGGTTAAAATAACAGCATTGATCAGCAATGCCCGTCACACAGGATATTATTTAAATATGTAATTATTATTTACGAGTACCTTACGTTAATTTATAATGGAAACATTTCAACCTAAGCGAGACTAGTGATATACAGTAGAATTCTGCTATCAAAATTGATGTATGGAGGTGAAGCCTGGAGCTGGTAGAAAAAGTGGGATTGTACTAGGATTGCAGCGGAAATAAGATCACTGGACACGTTCAAGATACAGTACGGAATGAACAATCGAGGAATAATGTAAAGGTAATCTAAACACAGTAAACAGAATCAAAAAAAGATCGATTACGTTATGTTGATCACATGAATGAGGAGAAAATGGTAAAAATAGATATTGTGTTGACGCGAAGACTGTTGTCTGAGTTGACGAAAGACGCGAGTGTTGATGACATTAGAAGTAGAAGTCGACCGTGAAAGATTTGGCTCCATCAGGTAAATTAAATACTGGAAGACGAACTTATTAAACGATTCAACAAGCGAAAACCATTCGTGAGAAGATTTATTAATTGAATTTATGAGTAAAGTGTTATGGTTGGAGAATGATCCGAACACGAAATACGTGTCACATCAATATTCTTACTATTTTCAAAATCAGCTAAACGCTTGTGCTATGAAAGTAGGACTAAATTGCTAGTCTGGAGTGAGGTTCGAACCCGCGACCTAACCACAAGACCAACAAGCTACTCTTTCTACTTACTTTTACTATATACATTTAAATTATTTTATTTTATTCTCTGTTAATAATTTTCTTTATTACTTATAATAACGGATTGTGTCTTGACACGCTTCACTATCTTTTCATGTATTTGACGATTTTTAAGAATTTTGATAATATCTTCTAGAATGTGCTTATGATTAAGGAAGGGTCGCTGAGTATTTTTTTGTCATGTGAAACTAATGACGAATAAGTCGAGAATGATAAGAAAGATATTGTGAGAGTGGTGATGGTATAAGAAATAATAGAAAATGTCCGCTTAAGACTTTACCAAGTAAATCAGATACTGGAAGATAAAACTGTTGGTCTCAGTGCATGTGGATGATGCGTGAATCATGTGTCAGAAGAATATCAAGAAGATTAAGCAATTTAAATTCAGGGATGGTTTAGTTAGCGGATGCAAAGCAGCATATTTTAGTTCTTCTTCTCGTTTGGCGGTCATATTGTCGATAGTTATTATATGTGCGGCAGCTCGAAATGGATAGATTGTAGATTTTACGAGCCATTCATTGCCTTAGGTTTTCTAGCCACGATGTCTTTCGTCTTCCAGAAACTCTTCTGATTGTAGTTTTGCCTTAAATAATGGGATGCAGTGTCTGGTATTCTTTCTGGAGGTTACTTGATATCGCACTCCTGCACGTGCAAGACCTTTTCAAAATATGCATTCTAAGAGAATGGGGTATAAAGTTTTTTGTTCTCGTAATTCAAATAGTATTCTAGGCACTCAAAGTGATATTTTTGCTTGTCAACATGATAAAATATCATTATTGTTTTCCCGTTTCAAATAAAAAAACAATAATAACATAGTCTTGCACTAAATTTAAAGAAAAATGTGTCAAATGCGAATTGCAAAGGTAACAAACATTTTTTATTATAAAACAGTTATGGAAAATCACACAAAGACGATATTTTGGTAAGTAGCAGAACTCTAAATTTAGAAAAATATCACATTTTTTATTCAAAAATGGAAAAGTGATAGCTAAGTCTTACATTTAGGGTGCGATACGACAAAAATGCTGTTTTTATTGTTCTAAAAATTTATTTTTCCTTTCTCGTCCGAATCACCATGTCCCATTAATGATCCTATACATTCAGCTTACTTTTAAAAGTCTATAGATCCACATCTCAAATAAGCAAGAATTTAGCAGTGTTTTTGGTCTATTTAGTACATGTCTTATTACGTCTCACGTTTCATTGAAAAAAAACATTACCTTGCGTATTTAATTGCAACCACGTCAAACAGTGTCCTATTCACCATTATTGCAAAAGATCAATGGATTTCATTGTGCGTGCATCCATTCAGTCTGTCGGACACAAGTCGGATCCTTGAGGAACCCCCGAGGGTGCGCCGCCCACCGGTGTATTCTAACTGCTGCTTCTTTCTTATCCGCTTTTATTCCATCCGCCCACGGCTCGGTGTGTCACGCTCTGCTATTCGATGGTTATAATTACGGGTTGTGAAAGGAGCCCGATTCTCCGGTCTTTTCTCGAATCTTTTCGCCGTAGGTGTTGCAGCTTTGTGCCCTTTGTGTCTCGGTGTCACTGAATCCCTTGTTTTTCCCCGGAAGCTGCGACTTACAATAAGATCCCGACAATTCGACACCCAATCTCTTTCTTCCAAAGACACACCTATCGTTGGATCATAAAAGATGCCATGTCGACCGTGATAAATTTGGTTGAATGGTGGGACAAAAGAAACACATTATTGCTTACAGATTCTCAGAAAGACACAAAAAAAGTAATGTATACTTTTGCGTTTACTTATATAGTAAACATTTTTTATTGCTAAAAATATTTACTACGACTCAATAAATTAGTTTTTTAGTAACATTAAATGACGGTTTGAAATTATTTTTTAAGGCTTCAAGCCAACGATATATACATTGGGATTATTTATTCAGATTTTTTCATTAATTTCTAGTACCATTCATCCCCATCACACGTTTTATTATGTTTATTAATATGTTGTATTATTTTATATTACCATATTAATTACCAAACCTTTCTCCATCTTTACGTTTCTTATATATTGTCATGGGATCACAACAATAGGAGACGAAATGAAACTCATAAATTAAATAAAATTTTATTTATCGCAAAAGTCACTAGACATCAATTCAACAAGAGCACCGTTCTGTTATTTACACTTATTTCACATTGGTCGCTTTAGAATCTTTCACTTCTCTGGAATACTTTTTTACTCTTCTAGAATAATCGCCAGTCTGTGGAATACTTCGTTATTTACCTATTATCACACTGATTCGCTCTGCTCTGAAACACTTCTCGCAAGCAAGTAGGTACTCTAGTATTTTTCACTGGCTGACTATAATTCCCTCTGAGCGCCTGTTTGTTGTTTCGCTGGTTTCCATGGCTTCTCGTGGCTGTCAAACACGAAATAAACTGCGAAGCGATGGCCTTCTTTTTTATATGAGAAGTGTTATTTTCTGGAACCTTTCCGTACATCCGTTCGTATGTTCTTTCGTCTTCCAATTATTTCTAATTTTTAATTATATAAAAATCTTTATATAAAATTAATTATATAAAATTTTACTAATATTTAGAAGTGCTAAATTTTATAATTTTTAATTATAGAAAATAACACTTCTCATATAAAGATTTTATATGAGAAGTGTTATTTTCTGGAACCTTTCCGTATTATCCGTTGTGTTCCTTCGTTATTTCTAATTGTTTCCATCACTATTTTTGATCCACTTTCTATCAAAATTATGTATGGTTCTTCTGGATTTAGTATTTTGTGGCAATATTCTACCTTGTAAGCAGAGAAATATTAAGAACGACACTAGAAAACATGGTATAAACGTCTAGAAAGCTACTTGTGAGGCTGGTCGGTAGTGGTGAAAACTACTTCACGATAAGTTAAAGATTCGCATTGGATCTTCACCACATGGACATCAGAACCACGTGATGATGATAAAGAAGCTGAGCTTATTGACCGACTGATACATACCGACCGTAACCATCAAATCTCGATGGCGCAATTTTGTCAATGTACCTACATGCAAATAATTAGTTTATGATCTCATCACTAGGTGGTAATGCAGAGTTACGTAATTTTAGGCGTAATATCATCTCGATATATTTCATTCATACTTCTTCTGTCAGGTAAATATTACGCGAAGACTTTTAATATTAAAAGTTTTTAAAATAAATTATAAAAATAAATAAATAAATAAAAAGTGTTAATATTAAATGTTAAAAGTTGAATACAGTAAATTATTAACCGAACTTGCATAAATATATGAATGAAAAAAATGTGAGGTTTTTATTAAATGTTACAGAAATTCTTTTCAGTCGACTGGTAAATGTCCCTTGGGTGCACCATCAATGTTCATTCTTCCGTACTGTGGCATCCATAGTCAGGATTCTGTTCATCCATTGTATTTCATCAGTTCTATTCATGCGCTTTAGTGACGAATGTTGAAGCCTCTTCCATCCAATCTTAACTTGAAAAAGAAATATAATCGGAAGGAATTGAATTTTAATCTGCTAATCTAAGAATCAATCTCAAGCATTCCAATTTGTTTTAACCATCCTTGTCCATATATCTAGATTCACGACAAGGCACTTCAGAAACACTCAAGTGGTTGAAGATATTTAAGAGCATATTAAATTTTTACACATTATATAAGACATAACCGCGAGTTCATGAAGATGTATACAGGGTTATTTGGAAAACATTAATAACCTCGCAGGACTATAACAATAGTCATAGACCGGGAGCTGGGTAGACTTGATTATGCATAATATGAGGACGCATTCTGAACTTGGATCAGCTATGTTTACATATGATACAAATGTTTTCATCCTGGGTCTTTCTTTCTGGAATAAACTAGCATACCTAGGTTATCTTATTATTGGTCCACGATTCTTATATGAAGAAACATTTTTCAGGATGCCACTTGGTTGCTAAATCCCTTGGCGAATATAACTGTCGTAGTTTATGCATAAAAATTTGTTTAAATTGGCTTTCACATAAAAAGTTATAGCATTTTTGGAAAATTTATATCTATATATTGAACAATTGAAAGAGTTAGTAACAGTTTGCACCTATTTCTTTTCAAAAAAACTCTGATTCAAATTGATTTCACAAAAAAAACGGATTTGATTTAAATTAAGATCTGATGCTTGCATTTACATTTGTTAAAAACTACAATATTTGTAGATAAATGCCGATCTAACTTAGCTTCAAACAATTGATTATAATTTATTTGGATATGAAGAGATAACCTGTAGCCGCGACAAACGATAAAGCAACCTTTACCATAGTCTTTGATTCAGCCCTGTAAATGCGCTGCGGATTGTCGAACGATGGCTTGTAAGCGTAAAAAATCTAAATTAACTTGTATTTCGTCGTGTAAGTGTAAAAACAATAATTGTAAAAATATGAATTATTTGTATTTTTTTCATGTTTGTATCTTTAAATTTTTTCTCATTAAATATTTTTTTTAAGAACAAATTATGTTTTTTTTATTAATAATTTCTATTTTAATTTTATTTGACAACCTCATTACCTTTAATTATTAAAAAAACAACTAATTACACTAAAATAATCATTAAAATGGCTTAAAAGTGTGTACTTAATCGATTTACTTGCTGCGTAGAGGGAGGGGGGTATAAAAAAAATTGGACCAACAGGGTTTCTGGCAATATACATATTGTTAATCTATAAGCTATTCTGAACTTGGACAATTGCCAGAATGCGGTCTTCATATTATGCATACTCAAGTACCTTTAGCGCCTGGACTATTATGAAGTACCTAATGCAAAATCAAAGTTTGCATTTATTCAATATTTCTGAATTATTTTTTACAAAACGTTGAACTATTATTCCAGTAACTTTTATTGATTACGAAAAATTCATTCGTTTCAATACAAGTTAAACAAAATTATATAAACCTTGCACAAATTCCAATTGAAATTGGAAGGTTTTTATTATTTTATTGAATTGCATTAAAGGGAATTAAGTTTTCATATTCGATATAAGCTACTGTAATGATAGTCCAACATTTTACAAAAAAATATATAACTATTGATATTAGGTCATGGTTGGATAATTAATGCATGAATATAGTCTTGCGAGGTTATTAAAGTTTTCCAAATAACTCTGTATAACTTTTAGATTTTATATAACTTTTAGAATTTATCCATTATCCAGAGTTCGACCCCGGCCTCTATTTTCTTCTTCACTAATTCCTGTCTCGGGGTAGCTACTTAGTTTCAGGAGCATATTTAGTGTTGTATGACTATTTCGTCTCTAATTATCTTGACTTCTGTATTCCATTTTCGGTTGCCATTCCCCAGAAGTCTTAGTTCAGATACAAACTAATAAAAATTATCCTTATATTATTTCAAATGTATGATCGTTAATTTAATAAATAATAATAAATAGTGGTTTTATACTTTTATTTTTTTATTGTGATTTTATTAAAGAAAATCACAAGACAGTGGTCGTAGGTTCGTGCCTCATAGCAGACTAACAAGTTAGTCCAATTTTTTGAAAATAGTAAGAATATTGAAGTAACCCGTATTAAAAAGAAAGAATAAATAATTTTGCTTGTGACTAAGGATGTCCATCTTTTTATTTTTATTTACTTATTACTTACATATAACGCTTTAAAATTCAATTCTTATAAAAATTTTATTCGACAGCTGATAGGCGTCTCAATTAACGGAGGCGCAGGGCCGCCGCTACGGACTCATTCACACGAGACGCCTCCCTCGGGTTGTATGTACCCCGTGCTCCCGGGTCCCGGGTCCCGGCAGTTGCCACCCTTGAGTTCAGGTGTGCGATTCAACTGCCAAAATACCCCCATTGTCCGAGCTGATTCCTCCATTGTGGCCGGCCCCCTCCCCGCCGCTCACACCGTGTCCCGCCGCGAGATTTTTGCAACATTTTCACAGTATTGAATAGTAATATTTATTTGTTCCGTGTGTCTTTCTAGCATTGTTGCCCGGCATTATTCCTATTGTGTTCTGACGATTGTATGCGCACGCACATTTCGATTGTGAATAGGTTTTTCTGGAGTTCGGTGTCTCTGGAGGCAAGCTGGGTGAGCGTGACTGGAAGCGGTGGTGTATTGGACGAAATCGCTGTGAAAATTAAAAATAACAATTTTTATCGCACTTATAAAAATAGATTACCAGTTTTATTCTTCAATAGCAGAATTCAAGAAGAGGAACGAAAGTAAATTGAATGCAGTGGAGATGAGGTCCCGTAGATGTATGGGTGGTAAATCCATGTATGATAGAGTAAAGAATGAAGATATTAGGAATGAATGTAAAGCTGATCGTAGCATAATACAGAGAATAAAAATAGGGTCGCTCATGTGGTTTGGGCATGTTGAGCGAATGAATGGTAAGAAAGATATTTGATGCAAGTGTTGACGGCGCCAGAAAGAGAGGGCGACCACGGAAGACGTGGCATGACTAGATTAACCAGATACTGGAAGATGGTCCTGTTAGAAGCCTGAACAACCGTCGAGCTTGCATGCGAAGATGTATGAATGTAGACGAAGCGAAAGTTGTATGTCAGGACAGAAGAGTATGGCGCTCTATCCTCTCTGCCTACCTCCACGGGGAAACGGCGTGATGGTAAGTAAGTAAGTTAGTAAGAATTCACCGCATGCCAGAGTGGGATAAGACCTCCTGTTCATGGCTAACCTCGTCCAGGTCCTGGACATCTTCACATGTTTCGGTCTTCTCCCAAACTATCAATCCATTTCTTACACGATCTACCTACGTCTAGGTCTTCCAATTAACGGCCCAGTTCGACTAACTGGTCTTAGATTATTTATACTTCCAAGAAACCAGTTATGCAAAACAAGATCTAAAGAGAATAACATTCTCAGCATATGTTAGCGTGGAGCCATCCAAGGATAATTGTCTAAGCATTAAATGAGTGTGATGTCCTAAATTCCGCGATTACTCGTAAAAAAATAAGCAAAATTACACAAAAATGCAAGAGGGAGAAAGCAAAAAAGTGTGTGTGAGTGCGGGACTTGATTGATTGCATACATATAATGAGTTCTTATCATTTCAGGAATTCCAGCACACGCAATGATAATGTGGAACATTTATTTAAAATTATTATTCTTCTTCTTCTTCCTTAGCATTCATCTCTCCACTGCTGGATGTAGGCCTCTTCTATACCCTTAAAAGTATTAACGTGCCTAATTACACATAAAAATTATTTGTGTTGATGAACTGCGTACCCAGATCGGAAGAAATGGAAGACTAAAATGTAAAATGTTTAATAACGCGGTTTTAAATAGACATTACCAAAACTTTAGGTGCTTAAAAATCTGGACTATTTTTATAAACTTAAACAATTTCGTAAAAGTGGGTAGTGCGATTTTTGTGTGGAATTAAAAAAAATTGTAACAATGTGTCAAAAAGGTCATAAAAATAAATTGTGAAGTCTTTGTAAAGATGTTTGATGCTGTGGAAAAATGCTATACCAAAATATAGCAAAAATGATGTTGTCGGATAAAAAAATACTGAACCGAAACCGGTCCATCGGATGTTTTCATTCGATAAATCAATTAGGTTTGAAAGCATTTCCACCAGACTTGGTCATGATCTTTAGCGTTCTGTCATCTAGCAATCTAACAAGATGTTGTCGTATTTCAAAAATATCAAAATCATGCTAAGCATGCGTATATTTATATTTATTTCATCTCTTTAAAAAAAAACGAAAAACGGAATGGGTAATAATAATACATTTTTAATATATGAAGGAATAACTAAAAACTAATGGGTTACATAAATAAGAATAAAGATAGAGTAAAGAATGAACAAATTAGACGTGAATGCAATGCTGGCTGTAGTGCGGTAGATAGACTAAAGAAAGGAGTGCTGAGATGGTTTAGTCATGTGGAACATATGAACGAGGAAAGGATGGTTAAGAAAATATATGAGGCGTGTATTGAAGTCAACATAAATAGAGGGCGTCCGCGAAAGACCTGGCATGATCAGATACAACAAGTGTTTTGAGGATGGCCCTGTTAAAAGCCGCAACAACCGTAGAATTTGTATGAGAAGATGTATGAATGTGGCCGAAGCAAAAGTGGTGTGCCACGATAGAAGAGTGTGGCCTTTAATCCTCTCTGCCTACCCGTGCGGGGAAACGGCGTGATGGTTAGTTAGTTAGTTAGTTAGTTTAAATAATTAATACAAATACCTTGAATTTAGATTTTTTAACATGTATTGTTGTTCTGATGATATAATAGTTCATGTTTGATATATGAATATATTAATTTGGTACGTGGGAGACTAAGAGATTAAATAATATAAGAATATTTGTAAGCGGTTGTAGGCGCCAATTGAAATTATCATTAAACATAGCGTAGTTATTATCAAAAGAACATTTTCATGTGAGATTTAAGATTGTCTGAAGAAGATGCAGAATAACATTTTATTGAGAACAACAGATTTATATATGGGTGTCTAATGACACCTCTGCTAATAAATATTAGGGAGATCGCAAATTATCCACTGTCAAAATATTTTAAAGAAGAAACGTAATTTATAGATATCTTTGGTTTTTATTTTTTTTTACTATTCAATTATATTTATCTTATTTCTACCAAAAAGTTACAGTTTTTGGATAGTCATATTTCATTTATTTATTTATTTACTTTTTGTATACATATTATTATAATGGCGGGTAAATTGCCAGTTGGCAATTCTTCCAAACAACTTATGAGATGAAGAGGGACAAGGAAGGGAACAATTTTAGGAAAGGTACAATGTATTGAATCTGTTTTTGAAGACAGTTATGTGTCTCAATAGTTATGGAGATAAGTGACTTCCAAGTTTTGCATTATTTTTAATATTTCTAATTTATTTTCTTTAAAACGTTTGGCTGTTATTATTAAAATGAATATTAAAAATAATTAATAAAGTAATAAAGCAAAGAGTAGCTTGTTGGTCTTGTGGTTAGGACTCTCGCCTCGTGATCCAAAGATCGCGGTTTCGGACCTCACTCCAGACCAGCAAGTTAGTCCTATTTTCATAGCACTAGCGTTTAGCTTAGTTTGAAAATAGTAAGAATATTGATGTGACAAGTATTCCGTGTTCGCATCTCTATTAAAAAAAAAAAGAATTTCTAATATTCAATATAAGTTACTTTAATCATTCAAACGTTTTAAAGAAAATAATCAGAAATATTGAAAAAAAAAATGCAAACATTGAAATCGCTTATCTCCATAACTGTTAGCTTGTTATGTTATTCGAACATTTTCGACTCATAATTAAGATATAATTCTATCTGTAATGTATTATGGACAAGCTATGTGCGATGTAATTATTTTATATATCAATTTTTAAATATGGTTGCATCCTATTCTTTCTTTTCACTAAACCTTTTCGAAATCTTCCAGTTTCCTAGTATTTATCCCATTGCGTTGTTCCTTATTGTACTTCAAAGATAGAAATACTGGGGTGGCTCGTCGGTGGTATTATTTCTATTATCATTTACACAATTACCCCCTGTCGCAATCTTCCAATGTGTAACAGGATTGTAGATATGCTGAATAAGGTAGATTTATAATTTTTCAAAAATTATTTTATTAATTTTCAAGTAGAGTTACCTATCAAATTTTTCGATTCCAAGCAAAAAATTATCTCAGTTTCTCTATTGAATTTACTCAATAATAATAATAACAAATTTATTTACAGTATTATATAGTGATTATTATAATGTTTTATTGCATGCTTAATTTTATACTTTGTATAAATAGTAATTAAAAATATTCAATGACAGATCAGTTTTGTAAGATCAGTGTTAAGATCTGAAAAAAACTATTTTAGCTTTAAACATAGTACATGACGTATTTATAGAATTTTAATAAATATTTTATTTATAATTATACTGAGTAAATATAATTTTTTGCATATATGAATACTGGAAATGAATAAAGCACTAAGTGCCAGAATGTTCATTTTAAGATACGAGGTAAAAAGCGAATATAGTCTTTTTCGCTCTTCATGTGCTATTTTACACATATTTTCACTAGCACTACTACACGCCGGTACCTCACGTGAGTAAATCATTTTAATAATATAAACTATAAAATAATCATGTCGTTTAGTGCCTTATTTATAAAAAAAATGACGCCGCACTTAATACTTATGCGATATGCATTCCCATATAACTATAAAATTAAGACTGATAGGACATCAGTGCATTTTTAATGTATTGGCAAAGGCGTATAGTACTAATCTGTATACTTAACTAAAAAAATTATTTTTGCACTTAGTGCTTTATTCATTTACAGTATTCTTAAGTATGAATTGTAATATTGTTTAAAGAAATATGTTTATAAGTATACCGAGTAAAAAAGCCTTTTTTAACATATATGTGTAAATTCTAATGTTGTTAAAAACCTTGTTGCGTTGGAATGCGCTTCATCCAACAGCGGATAGAGAATCACTGATGATGATGATGATGAAAATAGATTTAGTGCACTCATTGAGTTGTAAAAAGCAAATGGATAGAGATAAGCTTTGTGTCTCTATACATATTTTAAATACTGAAACTGATTTTGTAAAATTAGTAACGATTATTGTATTGCCATCACGAATACGTCTTCTACTAAATTTCAGAACGATTATTGATCAGGAAGTGGGTCAAATATTGATCACAAGATTTTTCGCTAACAGACAAGTGAAGATAAGTAAAAGAACTGATTTTTGATCAAAATTGATTAAGCGGAGAAATAATGGACAATAAAAACATGTAAAAAACATCTTTCTTAAAATCGTTTCTACTAGAACTCTTCGTAAAGCTTTTTCAATTTCCATTTACTAATATACTTACTATTAGACAAGCGTCTGTCAGCACAGACTAGAGCACGGATGAGAATAGAGTTGGCTAAGGATGTGAATTGCATAATAACTTCCGTGACTCATTTACGTCTCCATGAACGAGTTTTACCCGTATGAGAATTTTAGGGGAATGGTACCTAATGAGATTTCTCTTCAAAATAGATTCAGGTTTTAAGAATATTTTTAAAACAATAAAATATTAGGTCAAAATCGATAGAGGCTTTTAAACCATTTTCAAGACTTATTAGAGTTACTATGAAAGGTTTGTTTAAATTATATAACAGAATTTAATAGTTAGATTTACTTCGTTATTTTCCATCTCAATAAAACCGCATCAGAAAATAATGTAGTGGGCAAGGCATCGAATTAAGAATTGACTTTTTGCCAAAAGTCCCAGAAACAATGCTACCGAATCTGTAAATTACTAAAAAAAATAACTTTTGGTAAATGAATAAGCTTCTAAGAAATAACTTACTTTATTGTTTATTTCATAGAAACCCCAAACAAAACGTATACATAGCACACACTATCCTTTGAAAAACAAGTTTCCTATGAAAGACATTTCTTACAAAGACATCTCTTGTGTGTTCTCAGAGACAATGTCGACTATTTTCTACAATTATTGGATAACCAGGAAGCTGTTCTACTCCCTTATTACACTTATGCCATTCCACTCGGTGGGTAATGCGGATTTGAAGCCCTTCAACAAAGCATTATCTCGTTTTTCGCTCAGCTTGTTTGATGAAATCTTTTTTACCGCCTAAGTCTTTCAGTGAATCACATGATTATTATTAGAGGACTCTTTCTGGAGGCTTTGTGCGGGTATTAAATGACAATCTGGTGCGCTTCGCACACAGTAGAGAACTAATTTGGGACAGCAGTAATTTTTTGCTACGATTCAACAAACACAACACGTTATCGAGTTGTTTAAACTAACTAACTACATAAATTCGTGATCGTTATTATAAATGTACTGTTCCTAATCATCATCTTTTTTACACTTTGTTTCATTACACCATTATATAAAAATCAATTTTTAACATGGTTTAGAATAATATTTATACTTCATATATCAATAATCTACGAATGGGACAGATTTTGGATTTGTTCCGTGCAGCGCAGGACAGAGGTTTTCGCACAAGTGATCGCCAACAACGGGGACTTGACAGGCACAAAAAAGATGAATATCTATCATATGTGCGGTGTAAACATAAAAAAGTAGTATCCAATAAAATATGATTTTGGAAAGGATAGATACATAAAATCTAGAATTTAGTACATTTTAAATTAGTAATCCTCGGTGACTGCATTCACAACTTTTTTAAAGTTTCGTTGCTTCTATACCCCAGAATGTGAAATTTATTATCACGTAAGAATTAATATTTAACTCGGTTTTGAGTAGTTAAAACTGTAAGGTTAGGAATTTTGGGAATTATCGTTTTCGATTTCAACCCATCTTTTTCGTTGTCTATCATTCTGAGAGCATGTGAGATTGTAGTTCGCTTTATTTAGAAGAGTATAAACAGCCATTAATTTTAATTTCATCGTATTTTTAGTCAGCCATCAACAATTAGTATCCACACAAGTATCCACAATTACCGCCACCAGTGAATAATTAATCAGAATAAATAAAATCTTATTCTGTTTATCGACAACATTAGATAAATATTTTTTTTTTAAATTTCAAATTGTAACATGAGAAAATATCAACAGCATTGAAAAGAGTATTAAAATATCAACATATTTATTCCAATTTTAGTATTGGGGTTAAAAAAAATACAAATATTTTTATGTATATCCAGTGAAATGGGTCAGAACCCTGCAATTATTTAACAAATTTAAGTTAACCGAATACGGTGACACGACGACCTACAAAATTACATACTAGAGGCAATGAAATAAATAAAAAATATATAAAAATATGGTTAATAAATTTAGGCAATAAGAATTCTATAAAAAAATCCCGGTAGCAGCCAATTTTTTTTTCATTGATTTGATTTCTCTGTATGTTTTTTCTAGTTGATTAATAAATTTGGTTTTAAAAAATTCACAGAACTTTGTTCTGAAATTGCAACTTCGCATTAAGAATGTGTTCTAAATATTATCGAATATTCAGACAACGACAAATTTAGTTAACTTTTTTTTCAAATCTAAATAAATCAATTTTTCACATTCTCTTTTAAATTTATATTAACAAGCATGGAACTTATGTTTTATATTTAAATAGATGAAAGTAATAAATTTTATTAACCTGGCGTATTATTTATAAAAGTAAAGTAACACACTGTGTCTTGACTGAGACATTAAGTGATAAAAGATATAAAAAATATAAATATTCAATGTAATTTAATAAAGTAGAGTAATGATAATATAATGAAATTATAATATTAGTAATTTGTGAATTTGGCATACAATGGGGATAATAAAAATATTTTATTTAGAGATCTCAATCCAAAATATTGTACAGGGTTATTTGGAAAACATTAAGAACCTCGCAGAACTATAATCCTGCCTTAATTATGAGTCGAAAATGACCTAATATGAATAATTATGAAGATATGTGACATCAGAGTTTGCATTTTTTTTCACTTTTCACTGACTTATTTTTTGTAAAGCGTTGGACTATGAAACGTTGAACTATTGAATATGAAAAATACATTCCATTTAATACAAGTCAAATATATATATTTTTTTCAATTGATTCAACAACATTGTAGATTGAAATTTAAAAAAATATTAATTGTATTATTTGTATAAATCTACTTATATTATTTAATGTAATGGTGTAATTAATCAAATAATACAAGAACATTTATACAAATAATACAGTCAATATTTTTTTTCAAAAAAAAATTATAAAAACCTTCGAGTTCTAATTGGAATATATGCAGGATTTTTATCTACTCTATCTATTTTATTAAGTTCTATTGAACCGAATAAATTTTTCGTAATGGATATAAGTTACTGTAATGACAGTTCAACGTTTTGTAAAAAATAAGTCAGAAATATTGAAAAAAAATGTAAACTTTGATATTGCATAAATCCTATTGATGGCTGCTTGAACATTTTCGGCTCATAATCAAGGCAGGAATATTGTCTTGAGAGGTTAATAATGTTTTCCAAATAACCCTGTATATATTTTCATAATAAATCATTGCAAATATAATAATAGATGCAAATGAAATATATATATACAAAATAATAATTATAAATGTTGCTTTGTTAAAAAATATTTAATTCACGTAAAATAGCATTTGTTTTGTTTTTGTTATCAATCATTTTTATATATCCATGATTTTAAAGTAACACAATAATATTATAGGTATATTCACGTTTTGAATGGACATAAACGTATTTCGTAACATAATAAATATTACGTGTTCATATGCATGTGCGAAATTAATTTGTACAATGTAGGTACATTGAATGGGTCTGTAGAGTATTCAGATTCAGGAGATTTCAGAGGAATTCATGGGTCCCGTAACCTGCGTAATGTCGTTTGGAACCTAAAACAAAAATAATATTATTAAATAAAAAAAAGAGTAGCTTGTTGGTCTTGTGGTTAGGGCCGGTTGTTTCAAGTTGGATTAAAGTAAGCGTTGTTTTAAAGCATAGATTTTTACGTTCTCCATCAATCAGACGATTCGTTTTCGTAAAAATCTATGCTTTAATCGACCGCTTACTTTGATCGAACTTGAAACAACCGGGTCTTAGGACTCCCGCCTCATGATTCAAAGGTCGCGGGTTCGAATCTCACTCATACAATAGTAAGAATATTGATGTGAGACGTATTCCGCGTTCGCATCTCTATTTCTTTATTAAAATAAAATTACATGAACCATCATTATTTATTATACCTACATAATTTAAATGAAGAAAGTTCAGAATCTTGTAAGTAAATTTTTCTGTCGCATGTACTTTCTCATGCATATAAATTTGCAACTAGAAAATAAAACATATTTGTGGCTATATCGTAAAACCCGAGCGGTATAAACGATCTTTGAGTGTCCTGATTTTAAAATAATACGGAATTGAAATTGACTCTCAAGTAAGTACGAAAGTAGTGTTTCCGTAATATCATAATATATTTTGGCATATCCGCTGTACCGCCCACAAAACCACAAAAACTATCAATATCTCAAAATCCATAACAGGGTATTAAGTATCTACCAATTTATTGTTTCTAATAAGTTATTAAATATATTAAAAAGCTTATGGTGAACGAAGTGACAGAGATGCCTCACAAAAAAAATTTATACGTGATAAATTTTACGTTAAAAAAATGAAAAAACAATTACCTACAATTTATTTTACGTAAAAAAAAACTATAAAGAAGTTACGGACGTTACACGAAGTTACAAGGACAGACGGAAGGGCAGACAGACAAATAAATTATCATAATTGGGATATAATGTAATCCCAGGTATTCAATTGCCAAGGGCGACATACTTACATTTTTACTTCTTGAATACGATATAACTGCTTTGGTCGCCTGCGAGATGGCATATTTCGACAACTCCCCTGGAACAATCAATCTGGTGGCTGTCTGAATCTCTCTGGCGCCGACAGTAGATTTCCCGACATATTTAACTAATTTGGAAGCTTCGCAGGCTATCCTCTCAAAGATGTCGTTCACGAAATTATTCATAATGACCATGGACTGCCTCGATATGTTGGTGTTAGGGTGGATGACTTTTAAAACCTTGTATATGTGTACAGAAAAGGTTTCTTTCCTCCTCCTGGTCTTCTTCTTTTTCACTTTCGACATTGGTGCGACTTGCACAACCGGCACACTGTGATTATTCTTATGTCTCAAAGTAACATTTAAAAGTTCTTTTTGCTTAACTTTACCCATATTAATAAGAATCACAAACACAATATTATATAATATATTCAACACATTTCAGCACAGCTAAAACTTTTAACATATAGTTTCTTAGACATGTTATAATTAAACGCACGAATCAGAAGACTAGCAGGACGTTGTAACGAAAATATTGTAGGATTAATTCGTATTGTTACATTTTAGTCAATCGCTTCCTGCTTTCTATGCATTTGTCTATGAACATAATTTACTAAACTTTAATTATCAGTACGGGGAAGGTTGTAACATTTACTGAAGGCTCTGGTATTATTAAAGTATGCTTAAAAATATGGTGCTATGCTAAAAATAAAATAATGAATACTTAATTTAAAAGACTGGTTTGATAAATTGCGTGAAATACTACAACAGTAATTTAAGTTTTTATTTAATTTAATATAACATACATTTTATTTTATTCTAGTCTATTAAAATTATAATTAATATATACATTTTATTCGCTGTGCCTCTCCAAAAAGAGACTAACTCTTGTGTTAGGAGACATGGTATATTTTTAATATTTTTTTTTCGTTTTCATGAACGTATATACATATGTTTTTTTTTTAATATTTCTATAAATATATAATATTACTATCGGTTTTTATTATAAGATCTATTGTATGTAGGCTCATATTTATGGGCCAAATACCGGCCCGAGAAATATTCTATGAAACCAAAAAATTTTAAATCGTTTACAAAGAGTGTAGGTATAATTTTTAATTATCATTGTGTGAATCTCACTTTACATACCTATTTCTGTCACCAAACATTACAACTCCCAGCATATTGACTAATAATATCTAACAATATATTTTTACTACGATTTGCACAGTGAGTAGGAACTCCATGGATGCAATGAAAGTTAGTGCTTCTTCTTAATTTTTATGATTGCCATTAATTAAAGATGAATTTTTTTTAATCACTTTGGGCTGGTAAGTTGGGATGGTAAGAAAGATATATGATGCAAGTGTTGACGGCGCCAGAAAGAGAGGGCGACCACGGAAGACGTGGCATGACCAGATTAACCAGATACTGAAAGATGGTCCTGTTAGAAGCCTGAACAACCGTCGAGCTTGCATGCGAAGATGTATGAATGTAGACGAAGCGAAAGTTGTATGTCAGGACAGAAGAGTATGGCGCTCTATCCTCTCTGCCTACCCCCACGGGGAAACGGCGTGATGGTAAATTAGTTAGTTAGTTAGTTAATTATGTATTCAGGTTATGTGAGTGATGTAAAATAATTAGTATTAGGGCAATTATCTTTTGGTTGGCTTTGGTTTTGATCAATCTAGATATTTATGGACACGTAGTTCTCTGTGTGTGTGAGTTACCGCGAACCAGTTTTTTTTTCTATGAGCCTACCGGCAGGTACGAGTTTTGGTTCACTTAGAAATAAAAGATTTAAAACGAACACATTTTGTGTGTATTATGATTTAAGAGTTCACAGCTGGTCGGCAAAAGGAAAGGAGCAAAGGAATTGGTAGATCATCAATACGGCTGATCATCGGTAGAACCTGGTGGGTGGTGACTTTACATATGCCTATGTATATAGAATATTTCGCGTCCAAACATCTCAATAGAGAGTCCAGCGTCAGGAGTACCTACTATCGAGGAATTTTGCCTCGACCTAAAATTTTCGCCATTTTACGACATAAGAGTACAGTAAGACCTCGATTTGTGCTTCCTTGATTAATGTTGATTCAATACAAGCCTAAAAATAGCCTAAAATTCTTGAAAAGCTCTGGCGATACGAGAATGTTTGTTTGGTGTGTTTATTTTCGTGGATTGTGTTCACTACCAGTAAAAAAGTGTACACGCTATCAATGCGATTTGGTGTGTTATAAATTTATGAGATGTAATCATCGACATTATTGTTTAAAAATTAAATTATACTTATATTTGCTGATCTTCATTAAAAATGAGGGCTAAATCCAAGATAATGGTCCCATTGCATATACAACGAAAATGAATATTTCACTATATTATTGAATGTGCTAATAACAAAATGAAAGATAATTTACGTTTAAATAGTAAGTATTAAATAAGATATTACACTTTAAACTTCCGAAAAATGCACTGCATATTTTGACATTTCATAGGCAATATATGAGGTTAGGTTAGGTTAATAGGTTTGGTTAGGTTAGGTTATTAGGTTTGGTTTGTTTAATTTAGATTACGATTATTTTAGTTAGATTAAATTAACAGGACGTTAAATTATATAGTGAAATACTTATTTTTATTGTATGAACAACGGGACCATCATCTTGGATTATTCCAAAATGAGAAGTTACTAATATTTAAAGCAAAGGTTTGGTAACGCTAATCGAAATAGTCAAATTGTAATGAATAATCCAGATTTTGAAAGGAAAGCAAAATCAAGACTAATAAGCATTTTGGATGCCATCTCCTGCTTTACATTTACTAAGTAATAAGAAAAGAAAACCATGACAAATGACACTCGACGACTTCATAAGAGCCAGGACCTTCGTCACAAAAAATAACTTTATATTTATCTGTGCATATCTTTGTAATATGCATATTATTTTTTTATTCATTTTTTTATTTATTCGAATTGAAGCTTAAAATGTACGAAGATGTTTTACAAAGTAAAAGATTAAAGCGTTTGAATAATATCTGCTCCGGACATCTATTAGTCGCATACAATAATATCTATAAAATTACTTACTTAAAGATGATGTTTGTGTGTGTGTGTATGTATGTATGCGCGTGTGTGAGTGTGAGTGTGTGTGTGTGTTTGTGTGTATTTGTGTGTGTGTGTGTGTGTGTGTGTGTGTGTGTGTGTGTGTGTGTGTGCTTGTATGTGCGTTGTACGTTGGGTTAAAGCTATACTAATTAATATAATAATGACTTAAAAGTAAAGTAAAAATTGTTTATACATGTATTAAAGAAAACACATTATTGTTGTGAAGTTGCAATTTCAGAACATAGTTCTGTGAATTATTAACAAATTTATTAATCAGATTAGAAAAGACATACAGAAAAATCAAATTAACGAAAAAATATTTAGCTGCTACCGGGATCAGAACCAACGGAACTCCACTCTATCGGGAATGGCGCGTTATCCAATTTCGCCACGGCAGCTGGTAACGTAAATTTTTCGACCTTATATGTAGTCTCTTTTTAATTGATTAACACACATATTATTCCATTTTCGAAAGCAATCTATATTTTATAATGCGATAGTCACAAATAACTTTGTGTATCCACCGCTAGTGGACGCCAGAATTATTATTATTTTTGCAAGTTTTCAGATTTTTATTGTTTTAAATACTTATTTTTCTTTATTCATTCGAACCGTAACATCTTCATTCAAAACACTGTCTATTTTGAGTATTCTTCTGCGGATACACACCTCATATGTTTCAAGCCGCCTTATAAATTCTTCAGTAAGCGTCCAAGCATCTTTCTTCTCCTTGGCCTCATCTGGACTGGTCTTGGTCAACTTATGGTGTCAGCTCTCCTCGTCCTTAGACTATACGTTCTTCTGTTTTAGATAACGTCACCCGATTCGTACCTCTGCCAACATCGATCACAAATGCATCCATTCCATAAAATAATATTGAGAACACGTATTATCTGATATGTTACTAATATGGTATTATTTAAGTAAAATGTTATTTAAGATGCTAAATATTGTGATGCAGTTTGTGCATAGGTAAGCATAATATAATATATAACGCCAAGACAACGTCCTCTCCGTGTCTCTGGCGGGTCAAACTCTGGAGCCCAGCAGCAACATTAAATATCTTGGTCACATTATACGCGACATTAAGGATATCGAAAGACAGAGAAGAGCTATTAGTATAAGGTCCAATATGCTAGCCAGGAAGTTTTCTAGATGCAGTAACGAAGTGAAAATATACCTTTTTGTTACTTATTGCACGAATCTAGACACAAGTGAGCAGTGGTGCAGACACACTCTGCTCTCTTAGAACTACGAGAGTGCAATATAATAATGTCTCTAGGATAATTCTCGGTCTACCCTGGCGTTGCAGTGCATCTCATATGTTCGCAGAACACAGGGTCCATGGGTTTGCTGCTCTCCAACGACTGAAGATAGCTACCGCAAGAAAGAGGATGTGGGGGTCTAGCAACTCCATTATTCAAGCAGCTACTATGTGGCTTGACTTCTCAATGCACAGATGGACACTAATATTATGCAACAGTGACCATTCTCCATTATTTTTTAGTATTTATGTATTTAAATAATTTTTTCTACTTTCTATTTTTAATTTCGACATGTTTTTATTTCTTATTCTACTTATATGTCTGTTGTTGGTTTTCAATTTTTACTTATATCTATATATATCTAAATGGCGAGGTGAGTATCTATTCTCAACAAGTTGAAATAAAGATGTATCATTATAATTATTACTTTATTTTCATTGTTATTTCGGTTAATGAAAACATTAGAATTATACAGCAGTTCGAGAGAGAAATAATGTACCATCCCGGGTCATAATAAATGATGGTTTGATAAAAACCCTTTGCCACCGCGGACTGAGGGCCGCCGCTCCACAATGCACATTGTGGTGGTATTCTGCAGAAAATTACCATGGATACTGTTGTTCGCCCACCGGACCACGGGACTTTCCCGGACAATGGAGGAGTTGGGCGGCCATTGTGGGGGCCGGGACAAAGTTGGACGCCGTTGTCCCGGACAAACGCTTTGTGCCCCGAGTGTGTTCCGCTACTGCTTTCCTGGAAGTGTGAAAGCCCCGTGTGAAACAATCGGCCTTTCTTGCCCGCCAGCTACACTCTGTTCCGCGCGCCTTCGAATGACTGATCACCATAATAAATAAGAATCGTGTTATTTTTAATAACAAATGAGTGCATACCTCACGCTTTGGTAGACTAAAAATTTCATTTGTTTGATTTTTTACCAAACACCTAAAATTGTAAGAGACGGTCAACGCGTCATGCCTCGCGTTCGCCCAAGCAACAACCATTCTTTCGATGATCGTTGTAACCTCAACAAATAATATTTCACAGAATATTAGTTACCTTAGTAAAAACCACTACCAGATTTAAGGTCTACCGGTTTTGAGTACCCTTCTCTTCGTTAGGACCAATACTACACTACTATGTTCACAATACTATACAACACAACCATAGTATTATTAAACTTTCACCAATATTTATCACATGCGTGTTAATCTTGTCAGAGACAAGCATGCACTCAATTTCTGTTTGCAACTGTAAACATTATTCTAATAAGCCTGTGTTGACCTGCTTTCTTTTACTAGCTTTGCTGAATATCTTTATTCACATACACTGAACACGGAAGATTCTCCCTTTCGGGTGGGCAATTTTTTCTCCCTTCACAACTACCGTGTCAGGGATATTCCATACACCGAAGCGGTACATCAATCAAAACCAATTCGCCATAGATGTAACAGACATAGACTAATCTAAAGTGTTGTAACATCAATGTTCTAATATCAATAGTAAAGAAGATGTGATGTTCAAATTTTTACAGAAGGTAAGTCAGAAATTAAAATGTTAACTTTGAAGTCTCTTTTTTATCTATAAAATATTGAGAATTAGCTCTGTCACAGCCTATAAATGATGTTTCGACAAGAACGCAATGCTAGGTTTTTTAATAAATGCATAATCTATTCGAAAAACGCCAACATTGCGATCCCCGCGTAATTTTGCTGAAACATTCTTGCTATTTTGAAGAAATTTCTTACATAATTTCGGTTTTGTCATGGCACAACGCTCGCGCATCTCGTTGCGTACAAAAATTTACCCATTTAAAATGACTGCACTCGGTATCCGAACAGAGTAGACTTGCTTGGTTTTACAATACCTGGAGGGTTTTGGAAAGCTCGTGTAGTTTAAGATAATCGGACAAGAGGCCCTGAAACAAAGCGCCAATCTTGACGTTTTAATGGCGCGCACAACCTCCTTTGTTACATTTTTTTTCACCATAAAATACCACAAAATATTTCATCCTATTTTGACAAGTGATGATTCACTCGCATGGGAAACACTTAAAACACCACCAGCTATTTACTGTGTATTGTGTTTACCTGTTTCTATTCCATAAATAAAGAAACCGTGGCCACCGACTTCATTTAGATCTTTGGGCAGATGGATTCAGGCGATTTTTGTCGAGCGGGCGGTGTTATTTGTGTAAATATTTCGTTGTTTGGCGTTTTTGTGAGTGTAATTTTTTTTTTATAATTAACAAGAATATACTTTCAAAATATTTTGAGTATGTCCAAATTTTTCAGAACAAAACTGGATTGTTGTCACAGGGACATCAATAATCAATTTATATATATTATAGATGTTTCACAGAGACGAAACTGTATATATATTTTTTTTTATTAAGGGGGAATAGGGTATTAAGGAAGAGTAGGGTAGACATGGTATTCTATCATGGGTGGAAATGGTGAACGTTACATATGTGAAAAGTGATCACTTAAGCCAATCGTACTATAGGTCGTAAGTCCTATTACACCCATAAAGACTTCTATACCTACTCTCCCTTAATAAAAAAAAAATATATATATACAGTTTCGTCTCCGTGAGACATCTATAATATATATTAATAATATATACTTAGTTTACACCACTAATTTGTTGAAAATACCAACATGTTTCGGGGCCAATGGTCCAATTTTTAATAGCTAGCATACTAAAAATAAAAAAATTATCAACAAAATGAAAAATTTATATATGGAAGACGAGACTAATAAATAATTTATAACAAATATGAAAACAAATTTAATACATAGATATTTGGAAAAAGAATCTGTTTTTTTCCTTTTTGCAAATAGTTATCCTTAAAATTGTTTTCATATTAGTTCTTATTGAGTTTTTTAACTTAATTCAATCAATCAATATATATATAAAAAGAAACCCGTGTTTCCCTATCCGCCAAGTTTTCTCCACAACCAGCCACAACCACCCACCGGTGGTTATGATGGTGGATAGCCCTTGGTGTCACATCGAGAATATGCGAGTTTGGTGGGGGTGGTTGAGCGTGGGTGGGAGTGGGTGACGAAAATGTGCTTTCTAGCACATTGTTTTGTTATGGGAAGGTCGCAAATGCTTTAGATTGTTTCAAAATAAGCGCGCTAACAGTGTCGGTGGGTCTATAAGATTCCGGAAAAACCTGCTCTAGAAAGTTCTGGAAGGAGAAGGTTCTAGAAAATTCCCGAAAGTTCTATTAGGTTCTAAACTGAGTGGCGGAATGTGTCGGTGTGTCTATAAGGTTCTAGAAGGTTCGCGAAAGTTCTATGACGATCCAAACAGTGTACTAAAAATATACGCGTGCGAAGCCGCGCAGGCACAGCTAGTATATTTATATTTTGTTTTTGCTCACGCCTTATTTCGAATTTTAATTTTTAGCATACATTGTATCCTAATGAAGGAACCATTGGCCTCGAAAATTTTGGTATTTTCAACAAATTAGTGGTGTAAACAAATTATATTCTTGTTAATTATATTAATAATTATTATATTGATAAATTTGAGAAATTAAAAATAAAGAAAAATCCTCTAATTCTGCATAAATTTATTCTGAAAATGATTAAAACAGTGGTTTCCAGATAAAAAACTGCCACCATTCATTTGACGAAAATAAAGTGTGACGTTTTTGATAATGTTTTTCCGATATTAGTAGCAGTTTTATCAAAAACATTGATTTTTAAATTTTCGCTCTGGCTAAAAATATAAAAATAATTTCGTTAATCGGATAGGTGCAGTTTTCTAAATCTTTAAGCATCTTTTTCACTCAATATCTATTGTACGAAAAAACTTCTTCCGGCTGAACTATATTATTATTGTGAAAAAAAAGTAGCTTGAAAAAATATCATCAAACTTAAATATTAATGTATTGAACCATAGTATTAACATTGATCTAATTTAAGATGAATTCAGCTGCAGTTCCGTTAGCCTCCAAAATAAGACTCAATAGAATCTATAGCACCTTATGACCCTTCTTTAACACAATATCGCAATTCGGTACCGTAAAGAGATCAGTATAGATAGTATATCAGTTGGCATAGAAACTTAGAGTAAATTAATAATGGTTAAGCTTTGAAAATAAAGTGACAGTAAGCATAGCAGCAGCTTTCAGGAAACTCCAGATTAATGTGGTAGGTAGATGTTACGGGAAACACGGTTGGGTATATAGGGATGGTATTGGATTTTATAAACATCAAAAGACATGCTGTCCACTTCAACAGCCTTCATAATGTTGAGTGTTACGTCTCCATAGTCTCTCGTATGGAAGATTTATTTATTTATATTTATTCTAAGTTATTTATTACACTGAAAAAGGTAAAGATAGTTGCTTAACTAAACTAGTCTATTCTAAAGCAACTACCTGTACTGTTTTTGAAATTTGGTTAAAAATAAGTTTATAATAAGTGTATATTTATAAAATGCACTAAATTACAAATTCACATCACATAGAGAAACAAATCAAATCAGATTTACAGACAGTATTTAAATTATAATAGTCACAAAAACGTGTTGCAATGGAATCTAAGCTGTCACATTGCTTTCGTTTCGAAGTCTGTCTACATTTAATAACCACTTGTTAGCTTCTGTTTATTCGATTCTTAATTTGATTATTGATTGCCGGAAGTCGGGGCTTTGGGAGAAGGAGGATATCAAACCTAAGAAGGTGGTTTGACCAGTTTTCTGTAGGGCTTTTCTGGGTCGCAGTAAATAAAGTGATGATGGCCAAGATAGGACACAAGAAGAAGAAGAAGGAGTATCTCGTAGTCGTGTTACTTAATTATTATCAAAGTTCCCTGTATTATTCAATTCTTATATGCCGCGCAGCTCGGAGAAATTCTCATTCATATGTTTAGGACTTTTATAAGGTATTCCCCTTATTTTATCGATAAGCTGGAAACCATCTCCATAATATCACTTTATTTTACACTTAAAACGGTTAAAACTTGATAATGGACTCTAAAATGGGACCCTTAATCTCAGTTAGAGGTATCGTAAGTAGTCCAGAAAATTCTAACTTAATAGAGTCAAATTGTCAAATATTTGTCAAAAAACTAAAATAAATTGTCAAAATTGTAAAAATATAAAAATTAAAAAATATTGGTATTCAATATTTTTTAATTGAATTTTACTATACTGCCAACATTATAAATATTTTTTGACATCGTCAATAGTTACTAAAAAAAAACATAGATATACGGAGAACATCGTGAGCGTGCATTATTTGCATGCATTTTAAAACGCCTTTCTTCATGATTTGATGCGTAATTTATTTCTCAGGCACGTTTTTGCGCAATAAAACTAAACGACGAGATAATTATACGCACGGGGGTAGGTACCGTCTACTTGCCCAACCCTATAGGGTTAGCCAAGTTATTTATTAATGTAAAGTCATGTTTACACTAACAGAACAAGTACACATATACCTATAATAAATAAGACTTTTTTTTATTATATTGTGTACTCTTTAGTAATCCATTAATTTTGTGGTTGTTTGTGATAATTTTTATAACTAAAATTTAAATAACGAAAAAAAACGAGTTTTAGTTCGGCCTCGGAATTGTTTATATCCATGGCTAGCAATTAGCTGTTTAAGATAGTTCAATACTTAATTTATGTTTACTTATTTCTCGAATCACGGTCTTCCTTTAGGTCAAATACGATCAATTGGGATCACTTTACACAATGTAACGTTTACCATTTCCACCCATTATAGAATACTACATCCATCAATTTTTTTTGTATTTGTATATATATTTAAGTTTTACAACACATTTCATATGTATATTGTAAATATCATTAACGCAACCGGCATCCAAACCTTTTTCATTCCCCCTAATTAAATGCAGATGTCACTAATAATTTGGAATTTTTAAAGCAATATACTTTATATGTGTAATTTCGTTGTCCGTCCGTCCATCTGTCTGTCTCCGTAACTTCATTCAAATTCACGACTAAAAAAACGGCCGAAGATGGGCTTTGAACCCAAGGCCACCAAATCCGAACCGGCAGTTTCACGCATCTTGCTAGAGCCGCCTCTCCGCGGAGCGCCAAAAATATGCCATAAACATATACTAGAGTTAAGCAAAGGCGCGAATTAATGTTTCGCCATTTTGACATCACATCTGACGTCATTTGCAGATGGTTTTTATATAAAAAGATGAAACTTTCGGTGGTATTCGGGGTTCGGTTTCGAAACACATATATAAAAACAAGCGCACGCCAGCGCGCATGTACTGCACCATTTAAACACACATACTAAAGAACTTGACCTTGATTTAAGTTCAGTAAAACATGTAAGGGCACGTTATATCAGTATTAATGCCATTATTGCTTGCCGATTTACGATTTATACGACAACGGTGTGAATTTGAGTTTGTGGATAACTTAACACCTGACCTAATCTTTCTAAAAGACTTTAAGCATCTAACATAACCTAAATATATCCCCGACGGAAGCACGTGCACAACTTTTGGAAGGTGAGGGGTCCGAGAATAGAACTCCTCAGTCACGCTCACACACACACACACACAGTCGATAAAACGTGACAGACATCATTATCGTAACGAGGGACCGTCGAAGAAAAAGAAAACAAATTCAAACTCCAAACTTCAATACAATGTTATTACCAATTACACAAAAATCATTTAGTGTTTCGTGAGAACTTAATTTCACAGACCTTGTTAAATTTTACGTTAGTTTGAAATGAAACATCCCCTTTGGTATAATTTGTGATCCATAACTTAGAAATAAGAGAGCATTGTCCGTTCGAGGAACAAACGTAGCCACACATCTCATTTTTTACTGATCATTCATTTGTGGCCGATTTATGGAACTCTCTTCTCTGAATGAAATGTATATTTGAGACAACAAAATTTCTTTATAATCTTTATAATATTAGGTACACTTCAAAAATGGTTTCATTAGACATGGTATTTTAATTTTTTCTTACATGGAACGCAGTTTAATCAATATACTAAAAATTAGGAAGCAATTGGGTTCTTTTTTAATCTATTTTAATCATCATGTAGAGAGATCTTCTGGAACTATGATGGTATGACTAGGGCAATCCCTTTACCAAAGATCTAGATTTTTTCTTGCATCTGAACTCTTTCTGACATCTGAACATCTGAAGACATGTTCAACATTTATAAAAATAAAAAATTGACTTAATTCTGTATCTAACGACGTCCGTCACTATTATGATAGATGGCGTAGTTCTCACAGCTTTAACTGGCGGCCGAAATATATTAAAAGTATGCTTTTTCGGGTCCCAAATTAATTGTATATGTACATTTATGCTTAGTTGTCGTAATAGACTTAATTGTGAATCAGTGGTCTATGGTTTGAGCCCCTTTCCATAACATCAGCAAGTTAGTCCTATTTTCATAGCTTAAGCGCTTAGGTTAATTTGAAAATAGTAAAAGTAATGATGGGACATGTATTCCGTGTTCGCATCTCTATTTAAAAAAAAGCATTTCAGTTTAGGTTGCATGTTCATAACTAGTAACCGGTATGCAAAATGTTTATAGACGTAGGTACAACAACCGTAACCCTTACAGACGCAGATCGATGATTGATCTTCGTCAAAATACATCGCGAGTATTGACCAGGGGCTGCGGTGAGGGGAAGGTAGGGTCTCTCAATGGGACATGTCGAGAAGGATTGAGGGCTAAAGTGAGAATCCTCGGCTGCAACCAAATAATAATAATTAATATAAATTAACTTTGTTTAAACCACTTATTTATTGAAAAAAATCAACATGTTTCAAAGCCAATGGCTTCTTCATCAGGAAAACAAAAATAATATTAAAACATATTATTTTTGTTTTCCTGATGAAGAAGCCATTGGCTTTGAAACATGTTGATTTTTTTCAATAAATAAGTGGTTTAAACAAAGTTAATTTATATTAATTATAATTATGTTACCACAAAATAAATTTGCTACCTTTGAAGAAGAAGCAAATAATAATATTTTCTATAAAGACAATGAATTATGATACTTCGAATAAACCTAGGATCACTGGGATTAATTACAATTTTTTTGTATGATAAATTTTTTTGGTTATTTACTGCTATAAAAACATATTTATTGTATTTTATTTTATTTTATTTATTCTTGGGAAACTAACAGTACATATAAAATCAGATTACACATGATTATTGAACAGTATAGAGACCATCTTACAAGTTTCCACAGAATTAACATGTTATTATCATATAGCGACAGTAACTTGAGTTATACAAAAAAAAAACAGAAAATTAAAGTTTTAAGTTACGGACAAACTATGAGAGTCAAAGAATTAAAGGTAATGAATAAGAGAGAATAATGAATGGATAGGAAGGACAAATCTACTTAGTAAAAAGGAGAAGAGATAAGAATAAAAAGAAGTGCAAAAGATATATGTATAGCATAAAGATATCTGATCAATACATCTGCGAGGTCTGGACAAAAGAAAAAATGTGAATTGAAGAAAGATACAAGATAAAAATTACAAATACGATATGTATATGTAATTTTTTTGTAACATATTGTATTATATAATCTTTAGTCATTTAAACGTGTTTCATAATAAACTTTTAGCATTCCAGTTTAAACTCACATTATTTTGTATTGTTTTCGGTAGGTTTTAAGGCCTTTGAACATCAGCCAATTTTATGAAGTGGAAACAAAAAGAAAAATAAATCACAAAAAAAAGCGTTAATATCTACAATCTTTTTTCAGCACTTTTCAATAAATTATGAAACTAATGCATATAAAAATATATTTATGTATAAATATAAAAAAAATTAAATCTAGTATTATTATTCCGATCCTTCGCATTAGGTTCATTGCCAAAAATGTATCAGAAATAACACTTCGTCGTGTATGATGGATGGGACAGGTAGGTACTCAATTTCTCTATGAACTTCTGAGTAGAAAAAAGCTGTGCGTCCATGAATTATGAAATGTAAACAATAGATACTCAGTTTTTTCTACCTGCGCACATATTTGAATCTGAGAAGTTTTTTAATGTTTAACAAAGGGTTGCGGCGGAAATCGGGGTGCGGAATGACACCCAAATATATAACATAAATTTCAAATCACTTCGCTATTTTACATTACAAGGGTTGTTTGTTAATGCTTATTTGTTTAGTGAATTTTTTATTCGTGAAAAATATTTTTTTACACAAAATGGAACAGACACTTGATGAGACTGCAACTAAAGAATATAACTAAAGCGTAATATGTATTTGTATACCTATAAGAAATGAAAAAAAAATAGTGTCTACTGCAAAATAAAACTATCCGTATAATATTGAGAAGAAATGGGTTTATTTAATTTATTTATATTAAATCAACCCATTTCAACAAAATTACAAATAAACTTTTTTCATTAGTCTATAACGCCCACTAGGTTAAACCTGTTCTGATGCCATTATAATTAACAATTTAATATTTTAATCATAATATTCAATATTATATAAAGCAATAAAAAATACAAATATATATAAAATATATATATGTATATCAAAAAATATATAGAAATACAAAAAAGGAAAGAAATATAAACGATAAGATCCAATTACACAATGTGGTAAAAAGAGTTATAATACAAAAGAGTAAAAAATATAAAATACTTTATCATATCATGGGTGGATCAACTCCTCAGCATACTTTCTTCCTGAATTTTTTAGCCATTTCATAATTAGATTAGTATCTACAATATTGAATGAACCCAAAGGATGATTATTATTTAAGATAAATTATAGAAGTCATACAAAATGTACCTATTTGTATGGGATATGTAAGACTTTACAGGGTGGCCCAGGGCATGTATTTGTCTAAATACATGCATCTTTATTTGTATTTTATACTGTGGTAAGCCGTCTGTTTGTCTAAGTTTGTTTGGTAGTTTATTCCATAATTCAGCTAACAGTGAGTGACCAGAGATGAAAAATAAGCGAAAGTCATGCGGCGCGAGTGAGTACTAACGTGCAAAATTTCTATAGACAAATATGTACGATCTGGCGATGGATAAAAAGTACAGCATATGCATATAAAAAGTATAGAAGATTTTAATGACGTAAATTGTTGCGAATCTGTGTGAAATATTCTAGTGACAAATATGGATTAGAGAACACTGCTCCGTTTTAGCTCGTGTCCAGTGACTTTGGGAAAGGTTTTAAATATTTGTAGTGTTTCTTTGCCTCCCACAGGCATGACGCTGGGACGTGGCTTTGGGAACTGGAAACTAATTTAGTTAAATTTATTACCAAAGAAAGGCACTCAACGCAATTTAAATTGTGGTCCGTAATTTTATAGTCGCTAAATGTCTTCTGAATATTTCACACGCTTATCGAACTGTTCCTTAATTTGCACTAATTAATGCTGTCTCTATCGCTTAGGTCACTTCTCGTAAATTTTGTTTAATGTTCGCTAGTAGAAACTGCTCGCCCCAGTATTCTTCCTTTATTCCGCTGGTATCACTGGTAGTCACACTATGCTTGCTTGCTAACTAATATCACGTGTTGTAATATCAGAAATCACTGGTCATGCTTGTTTACGCTACGGAGATGTTGCCTTGTTGTCCTTACGAAAATGAGCTGCTCACCCCATGTCGCATGATGCCTTTTATAGGTAAATTCTTCCGAAAAGTTTGTTCTAGAGCGAGAAGTCTGTAAAAAGCTCTAGGCTTTTCAATGAAGCATTTTAGGGTGTCATGGAATGTCGTAGAATCTTCGAGAAAGAGAATGCGATCACGTCTTAGTGACTCTGTGTTGCGTGCGTAATATTCGTTTACGGATGACTGACCACCGTTGCGTGACACCGTTGTATTATTATCAGTATCCAGTAGGTACACAGTCTCGCTACAATATGTTTGCATATGCGTCATTATAGGATTAATAAAAATTCAAAAAAATCCTGTCTCGAGTAGAAAATATCATCAAAATCTCATTCGGCGATAACGTTATCAATAACGAGAGTATTATAATATACTATAGTCTGAGGTAGTATAATAATTTGGTAGTGCCAAAATTAATGTTGAAGCATTTTAAAATTTATCAAAAAAATGTTCAATTAAGATAAATTATAGAACTCTCACAGAGACAAATTTTTATATGGAAAACGTATATGGATGTGCTTATATGGTGGCACAGGACTTATGACCTGTATGAGCTGGCTTAAGGAATCATCTAACAGTAAACATACATATAAAAATATTGCGAAAAATATAATTTATTTAACAAACTACCTCAATCTTTTCGTGCTGATCAAATAAAGTAAATTGTATCTTAAATATTTGAAAAATTTAAAGCTTATAAGAAGAGATCTTTTATGATTATGAAAATCTATCACAAAACGAAAATGGGTCTAAGTGATTTTTTATCACAAATCTATAAAGGAATTTGCCATCGGACATTGATATCCTTATTCTCTCAGCTTTATCAATCATCTCTATTTAGCTAATACCCGGACAAAATGAATTGTGTTTATATTCCGTCACGAGATACCTATCCTCAAATGTTTTCTTATCCTTGTCCAGAGATTGGCGAACAATCGAGCTTCTCCTGGCACTTTACCAAACAGTGATACTCCAAATGATGTGTTTCTATAACGATGAAAGCCTTTTTTTATTTGGTGGCTTCGACTTTTATTTAATTTCTAGCTACTAGTGTACAATCAAAGCAACGTCTCATTCAAATTCTCACTTTAAATTTATTCTGATCACGTCAAATATTATCGCAAGACACACATGCAGATAAAAAGGACGTAATATATTCGTAGTGTATTTGAAATTACAAAGGTAATATTCAGCCACTTTGTACGCTGTGTTAACAAATTATTTGCCGTTGACCGTTCGTACTGATTTTATCCGGATGCTTATATTAAAATGCCAAAGGTGGCGACTGTCTGTCTCCCAGATTCTAGACTGGTCGACTCCAGTCGGCGGGGCGGTCAGAATGTGACCGTCTCTCGATACCATCTTGAAACGTCGAATAGATGCCATTGTAACGCACCATTATAAGCGCTGCGTTCCACGAAATTTAGGGATAGGCATTTATGACAGATAACTATGTATCACGTCACAGGTATTATTGGGCGGCGGTCCTTTTTGGAAAAAAATCCCGAGTGAGATTCCTGGCAGGGATCCCTCCAGGACCCTTCCAGACAATGGGGCTCCGTGGTCAGACGTATTGTGCGGGGTTTTTTGTTTTGTTTTGGGACCCCTAAACAAACGGCGTAAAGGGGGTAATGATCAATTTAGGACGAGGCGTTCCCTTAGCGTTTAGCGATCAAATTTTTGTTTGTGTTATTGATTTATGTGTATACGGTAAACTGCAGCCGGTAATGGCTGCCGATTTTTTGTAAATGACGCGTGATTTATTAATGACTTTTTTCGTAAATTAGTTGCACCTCATACAAATTATGTGAGTTGTGTTTCTTAAATGTCGAGAAACCCTTTTGATTAACGTTTTCAATATATTTAATTCAAAATTTCGGAGTCCTAAGGAGACAAGAAGATATTAAAATCAGGGAACAAAATCGCACATTCTAGTATACTGGGCAGAAAGTACGACTAGTCGTGATAAGTTATTTTATACACAGCATATTTACACAAGTCACACATACGTTAAATTTTTTATTTGTATGTCTATAAAAGCTTAATCGTATTTATTCTGATTGCAACGATACTTTACAGTAAATTCTGTAATTTTCTGAAGATGAGCACTCAACTTACTTACATATATTTTACTGCTGTAAAATAATAACGTGTAAAATAAATTATTGTAGCGGCCATTACTCGGCCAGCGCACGGCCAAGCAGTAGCCAAAATATTACAGATTTCAGATTGAAATGATGTTTTTGCAAAAAATTCTGTAATTTTTTGAAGATGAGTGTAACTACCCAACATATTATTACAATCTTACAGATTGCCCACAGATCCTAGAAATAGCAATCAGCGACAGCCGTTTCTTTTCTGCTAGAAGACAATAAATCACACAATTTAAACAAAAAACACAACAGACAATACAATATATAATATATTTATTTTATTTAAATTATTATAAATATACAATTTGCAGTTGATTCATAACTGTGCATTTTGTTTAAAATCACATTATTTTATGTATCACTAACGGTTTCTGAACAATCATCCTAGGGTAAACTGAAGATACTAACTAACATAACATTTCAAAATATGGGCATTCCTAATTATAATAATTTCGTTGTCTGTCTGTCCATCCGTCTGCGTAACTTCGTGTAACGTCTTTAACTTTTTTATAGAAAAATTTTTTTCGAAAATATTTTTTTATCGAAAAAAAATATTTTTCGAAATTTTTTTAAAACAAAATAAATAAATACTTTTTCCTTAGAAACCGACCTGTAAAAGTGCCGTCATTTTTGATTGGCTACAGCTAGTTATATATTACTTTCGGTGTTAAAATGGGCGATATATTTTTAAATAGTATTTTATAGAGAAATAACAAAAATGTACCATACCGAAAATTTCATTCCAAAAGTATTATAAGACTATTATGAAGGGGATAAAATTTATAATATTGATAAATATTATTAATTAATGACTATGTGCATTATATAATTATACACATTACTAATTGTTACTCTTTACTTTCAGTTTTCCTCATTATCACTGAGTTTTATCTATGTTCAATTAATATATTTATGTTAATATTAAATAAAAAAACAAAGTACCTATGTAATATTATCATTGTCTTACTGTATCATCCTATAATTGTGGAAGACATATAACTATTTTTTTATATTATTTTTTTATGTACCTACCTATTTATGTCTTCATGTTGGATGACCAAATAAATATATAAATAAATAATATTTTTTGAGAAAAACAATAATTCGGCGTATTTTTTATTCGCACCTCGTATGTCGACACTAATTATGTGTGAACCGAGAAAATGAAGCACGTATTCGGTGTTCTGAATTTATTTTAGTACAACTACATAATACTTTCCTAGCCACGTGACGTCTTCGTATCACAGACCACGCCCATAAATCTTAGTACACACAATTAAAAAATGTCGACGTGAGAATGTTGCCAGTGAATGAGACCATTAATTCCCATATAACAGTCGCAAGAGTGGCGCAATTTGTAAGAAGCGCTCTGGAAAACATAGGCAACACCCAGTTTCCACCGGCGGGTGACCACCGCGCGGCCGTGGGCGGGACGGTTCTCGCGATCCGGTTATAAAACTCGAATTAACTTATCAAGGCTCGTCATTATCGCAGAGGGAAGTCCGGGGCGGACCCGAGGCGTGGCAGTTTGCAGTCACCCTATTCAGCCCAGTTCGGAAGTGCAGTACCTACCTACAAGAAAAGAAAAATAAAATTAATGCTAGCACTGAGAAAGATAGGTATCTTAAAATATACTAACAGTACAAAAAAAAAAATGCAAACTTTGATCTTGCATATCTCCATGACTATTTGTACAAGATCATGGTTGCTTGAACATTTTAGACTCATAAAATAGGCAAGAATCTACCGGCCAAGTTTCTGCTGCTAGCTCTGTTACACTTGTATAGTAGAGGGGAATGAGTCATAGCGGAAAAATTTTCCCCCTCGCCTATATCTAAGACATATTTATACCGCAGTTTAAGTATTTATTCTTGTATAATTAAATCCCCTAGTAAACACGAGTTATTTTTATTCCAAACCGGGGAAAAGTACCATTGATAACAGAAGGCCGGATGGGTGGTCTCAAGTCTCAAGCTATTCAGAATACAAAGAGAGAATAGAAATGGATGACCAAAAAATATATACCTAACCATTACTGAATTTGTATGTAATTCGTTAATTTTGTCATTTTACCTGTATTTAATTATAGTAAACGATTCATGGTCACAGCACTATCTAAATTTTAAAATTTATAAAATAACACAACTTGTGTATTTCTTCTATTTTTTTATTCATTTAACCATGTCAAAATGGCAACACTACTTATTATAGAAGTTAGTAAAATATAATTTTATTGAAGCGAAATACAGTCTATTTTATTTACTCAGTTGACGCATTAATTTTACTGCTCTCAAAAATATCTTGCCAGAGATTTCTTAATCTTATGCAACACCGTGGTGTGCTGTAGCATACCGTTTAGGAATCACTGCTAGATTCCGCACACAAATCAAGAATTGTTACTCTTTTAATATGTATTGCATACTAAAATACGATATACGAGGCTTATTTAAAGCGTACACTAATTAAACATTATACAAATGAAAATAACAAAAAATCTGCTTAGGTATAAGGCAGTAACATCCAAAAACCAAAACCAAACGCCAAAAGAAAAGTAATAGAAGAAAGTGTCCTTTTTTACAAGATTCGAGCAGTTTTTGGGTGAAATTTAATAAAATTGAATTTAATAGCACTGTGTATTTTTTTATCATTAAGAATTCTAAGAGAAACTTGAATGCATAAAAATATGAAAATATAATGTTTCCGATTTTTACCTAAATGAAGTTGTACGCATGTTTTTAATGTTTATTTATGCAAGTGTGTTTGCAAAGAGTTCAAGAGTGTTGAACGTAATAGATCATCAAGCCCTGAGTGAATATCGACTGCAGGATTGGTCATCATTAATTCAAGTCATCTCATACAAAATTTCCTTGGTCCTTGCGAAACACTGATGAATTTTTTTTTGCGAGATCTAGCCAACGTTCTCATGCTATTTAATTGACACACTGATGAGTTGTAAGATCTCCGTACAGATCGCAGAGTTCCACATTGTAAATGTTTTCATTATCACTTGTGGATAAGTAAATCTTTTTGTGTTTTGACATGTACGCGAGAACAGCTCTTACGAATGCGAACATAACGTACCAGATTCCGAAATTCCTCTAATAGTTTTGTGACCAATCAGTGAAAACGTGACTATTGAAATAAAAAACACATATAATTGACAAATTACATCGTTTTGCGTTTATACATATGTATATGTGCTGAAGAGGTGATTTAACAATGAGTCCATTGCTCTTAAAGGCCGGGAGAAGATCGGGTCGTAAGTGGGCGGATGATGTTATGACAGATCTGCAAGAGGTATCACAACAACGATTTTAAGGGATGGATGCCACTCTGTATTTCCTGCGGTCATTTACTTACGGAACCAATAAATATTCTATAATTTACGCAATTATTATTCAAAATAGTTAGATAAATATTCTATAATTTATACAATTATTACTGAAATTACTTAAATAAATATAATATCTTTAAATATGTATATCAAACCTAATTAAATATTTCATTATAAAATAATATACAGTAGGTACCTACTCTTAACTCTTACGTGTAAATAGTCCCAGACAACAATATGTCGGAACCGGAATGGTTGTCTATGAGAATACTGCTTAGTTGAGTTACTCATGAACTTTTTTAAGGGCGGGCACAGATCCGCCTTCTCCACTTGACTTCTTGACTGGGGCCGATCCTACCAGGATAATGATAGGAGGGAGTTAGACTAACCTTATACGTTTTTATTCCTTATAGCGCATTTAATAAGGGCACATTGCGCAAATTGTTAATTCATCCATCGTGAGATATGACCTACCCATTCGACATTAATTAAATAAAAAAATCACTTTTGATATTTCATTTTATTTCAATTCAAAGGTATATTCACTAATTTTGAAATTAAATTCTCGTTTAATTGGTGAATTTGCGATTCTTCAGAATATATTGTTCGTTCACAATAAAAGGTGAATTAAAATTTTCAATGATTTGCTTTTTTCAATGATATTTGTATTCAATTAAAAATGTGTCATTTCCGTAACTTTGATGTAGGTAAGTAAACATACTATCTACCCTTAATAAAATACCTGCCTTGATTCAAACATCTTTTGATGGAGCGCATGTGAGCTGAATGACATATAACAAAATTAAAATTTCTGCATGACAATACAGATCATAGAAAAGAGATAAAAGGAGTTAGTTTCCAACACATGACACTTCATATGCCCTATTTCTGAAAGGGTACGTCAGGCATTATGCCTTTTGACAAAACTAAATATTTCACGCACTGATAGTTTGGATTCTATTATTCATCTTTAATTTATATTGTCATCGTTTTTTTGTGAATCTTTTGTACTCAGAATCTAAGAGAAAATCTATTGCTGACCAGAGACAGTGGTGGCATCGACCAAAACTTGTACCATTGCTTGCAGATTAACCAACATCTATATTTTATAAAAAGAAAACACTTTGTATAAAACCACTATTTATTGAATTGTCGACATGTTTGGAGCCAAAGGTTCACCAAAATGATACAACGTATACTAAAAATTTAAATTCGAAGTATAGACATTAAAAAAAAAAACAGAAAATAAATATATTTCAGTGGAATAACTCATTAAGAACTAAATATTTGCAAAACGGATTTGGTTATTTATAATATTTTCTTTTGACACTTTTTCGAAGTGAACTGTTTTAAATAGCTACATTCATTTTAAATTAATACAAATACAGAAATAGTCGAATTATTTATGTTATAAATTAAGGAAATCAGACTGAAAGAAAATTTTATGATTATTTTTGTTTGCTCTTTAAAAAAAGTTGCTGGTTATACTACTAGTACCGGTATAGGTACAGTACTGGTAAAAATGTGTGAAAATATATTATTTTATACAATACGCCTGAAGACTTTATTTAAACCCTTCTCACCATACAGACAGACCAAATGCACAGTTACAGTCGTGATTTTGTGATTTTGGTATCACTGAGTGTCAGCAGAGTGTCAAAAACTGAAAAGGGGAAATGATCTCTTTTGACATTATTAGTTCTGATTTTGCCATCAGAAAGTCTTGTCAGTTTAAGTGCTACACTTTGATAGTAAGAGAATCTCTGATAAAACCAAAAATCACTGAAATGATGTACGTTATCCAAGTAATTAAATAACGTAGGCAGATCAGCAGATTATGATTTCAAAATAGCCTTACTCTCCAATACTATCCCACTAAGTTAAAAGGCAAATCTATACTTTTTGAAAAATGTGTTTTGAAAATTGTGGTTTTGGATACTTGACGTCATATTTTATATTTTATAGTCATATTTTACGTTTCTAATAAGCTTGTTTGCCGTATTTCCGTCAAACTATTAAATATAAGCATTTTTAATTTGCAAAATATCCATCTAATAATAATTTGCAGTTTTGAAGTATAAACTGTATAAAAATACCTCAAATAATAATAAAATAATCTTTTTCATCTGTATTAATTCAATATTTATTGACTGAGCGAAAAAATAAATTAATATTCATTCGAATGATAGAAATTGCTCCATTCACATTTCCTTGATTTACTCGGTAATTTGTTTCGTTTAGTGGAGATACTGCTTTTTAGCTTGGTGGGGCATATTTTCTTCAATATATTTTTTTAATAAAGTTTTCACTAGGCCTCTTGTAGGGCTCTGATTTCAGGATAAATTATGATAATACTCATTTGACTCTCAACATTCCGTGCGTTTGAAAATTGACTTAACAACCACAAAGTAGTTACTCTTTAATACATATGTAGATAGCAGTGTAATCTGAGTATATTAGTATGAGTTCCTCAGTCAAACTACGCCACTGAATTTCGCCCTTATAAGATCCAATACAATACAATCAGGTCAGTGCGATGTGAATATATAATAACCATTCATCGACTGTTTCCCGTAATGACAGAATCGTCGGTCGGCCGATATTCTTGAAAATTCCTCGCTAAAGAATTGTTATTATTGCCTTCAATATAAAGCGTCCCTTGAAAGAGTTCCATATTTTGAAGAGTTTCGCAAACACAATGGGACCGATGATATTTATCTGCACAACAAAGCTGCGTGTGTTGAACACACATCTCCCAAAGCACGACAAAACATTTGCTTATTGAATTCCACCATTGATGTTATTTGTTCAGTTAATCATTGTTGTCCATTCAAGGTGTTATTCCCGTACAATGGCCTCCAACTACGCATTTAATATTTCAGGTTTGACGTTATTCGGCAATTTTAATTCCTTTTCAGGATGAGGGACTAAAGATTCATCCGCAGCATTTTCGCCTCCGGTCGTGCAGCTGGGACCTAAATGTATTAAAGTCATTTTATCTTTTCTCTTCGTCAGTTCGATTATTTATAATGATATGCGTAATTTGGAAAATTATTTAACAACCTGGATACTTATTCTTCACAGAAAATTATTTTTTTCCTGAAAAATACAATTTAAATATTCCATAAATAAATAATTATTCTGAACGAAATAACAATGAAACATATATGTACTGGTATATCATAGTTAGTCCATGACACTTAAGAGGTATATTTCTACGTAAATAATGAGTCGAAAGTGTTCATACAACAATTTCTTGACATCAATAGTTTGACTATAAAATTTGTATTTTTTCAATTCAATTACTAAGCAACCTATAAAAATATTGAAAATACTATTCTATTCTAAAATATTATACTATACTATCTATAATAATACTATCTATTCTAAAATACTATACTAAATATTGAAAAGTCAAATTTAACCTAAAAGCGATTTTGTTCAGCATAGCTGTGGCTCTTCCAACAGGCATAACCATCGGCAGGTTGGTCCTGTATATTGGAATGTGAAACAATCTATGCTCACGATGTCTAATGTAATTATCAGGAACATACAAATCAATGCTCTGCATAATTTCAGGATTATCGATCATACCGCCCAACAATCGATAAAAATGTGTAATCAAATACACATTCCTTCTAGTCTCTAGACTATTGTAACCAAGCATAACCTGGAGAAACTCGGTTGGATAAAGCCTCAAAAAAGTACTCTCTCATGTAGAGATATCTCAGAAACTTCTTTTGGACTTTCTCCACCATAAGAGAGTACAATTAAGAATATTTGTATAATGAAATATAAATGTAAGTAAATAATACAAAATATTTATATAGGTGATGAAGCTCTCCTATTGTGGGGATTATCCGGATTATATAATTTGCATTTGCTAAGAGGAATTTACAGAGGCCTTTCTTTGTTTTGATATTTATAAATTATACTTTATAAATATTTATAAATAATACTTTATAAATAAATTATTTTTGTTGAAATGTACACAACGGTGCTCAATTTATCTTTCCGTGTTCCGAAAAACGTATTATGCTGGTTTATTTCGAAGTTGAAATGAAATTTATATAAAATGTAGGTATAACTTTGAGCAGTCATTTCATAGTTATAAAAGAAGAAGAAGATTATCCCTACTTAGTGGTTTCTGTCCATTAAGTACGTTTTCTGAAGATACATTTGGGAGGTTTTTAACATGTAAATGTTAAGGGATGGTTGATTTTTGGTTCCTTTTCCTTGTGCCAATGAGTGATTTTATGTAGATGAATTTTTTTAAAATTAAATACATTTTACTTAAAAAATTTACTCCAGGTATCGCCTCCAAATTCTGGCTACAAGTGGTAGTTTGAGTGTCCTCAGCGTATTGAAAATAGAAAATTATGACTTAGAATGCTAATCGTCATAAAATTTTTAACACATTATAAAGTAAACATATGATACATTGGTTTCCTCAGGAGAGAAAATTTTTAACGAAATTTTTATAAAAAACACGCACATAAATTAAATAAAATAACTGTTTTTATATGTTAAATAATAACTATTTTTCACACTGCAAAGAACATTATTTAAAAAAAATCCCACGAAGAAGAAATAAATTTTAAAAACATCAACAAAAATACTTATCTATAGAAGTTCATAAACTAATTTTAACGTCATCTAATTCTTTTTATCTATAAACCATGAAAAACCACTCTATATAACAATATTAAACTAGAATTTACACCATAAATGCCATCTCTCGAGTTACAATTAATGCATTTAGTGAAACAACGAAGACAATTTTTCAATTTTGCCGCCAGGTAAAAGTAACTAAGTGATTTGATGAGTTTTACCTGGACAGAATTATTGAAAATTTTCAAATGATGAGTTTTACCATTACATAACTTTGAGTAGAGAAGGAATATTCACTTTCCGATTTTTTCCTGAGATAGAGATTGAAAAAATATGAATGTTGGTATTCATAACTCATTTTAGCCCAAAAGTGCACTTAGTGAGTTTTACCTCTAAAGGGACGATATTTTTTCATGTTTTTTTAAAGAAGGCAAAAATATATAACAAAAATATTCTATGAATTATCCATGATATATAGAAAATGTGCCTCTAGCACCACACTTTCTGCGTTTTTTCGATTTTTTGTTTTCGATTTTCAACACCACAAATTAGATTTTTGTGTTCTTACCAATCTATTTGAGCTTATCCATAAACCAAGCTGATCAAATTCAATATATATAATTTTTATTAATAAGTAAAAGAAATGAGTTTTGCGCATATTTTAATTTCGTGATCCATCGTTTGTCACCCCGCAAACAATACTTCAATAAGATTATTCTGATCCAGCCCTGAATTTATACGACGGTTTTAAGTACACTTTGTTTTTGTAGAATATGCAGCTTCAATATAATTTTTTTTTTCCAATCTAATATTTAAAATATGTTTATGTACGATGTCTGTATAAATTGACAAGAGTATATAGAAGACAAAAGCTGGCACATTGTAACACAAATATTAATGTGCTGGTAGATATAAATACACCGGATGGACAGTATATTTTTTTGCCCATGCATTTTGCTCTTTTGCTCAAACAGAGTGCCAGGTGCCTATTCATGTACACACAAACTAGACTGTACCAGAATTTACCGTAGTCAAGAGCTTATTGATTTATCAGAAGATACGTCGCTGAAAAATACTGTTAATCTCGAGCAATTAGCAAAATTCTGGCTTTCAGTTGCTGACACTTATCCCTGTTTGTCTGACAAAGCCGTGAAAGTCCTCCTCCCTTTCACTACCTCATACTTACGTAATGTGGGATTTTCTGCCATGGTTTCTATTAAGAGTAAATAAAGAAATAAATTTGACACACCGAATTGACTGCGATTAAAAGTGACTAAAATTGAAGTCCACGCTAATGTTAATAACAAGAAATAAGCAATAAACGCATCCTTCCCAATAAAATATTACATATTAATATTTTTTGTAATTAAAAATTTCGATTATATTTGGACGTTTTTCTTTTTTTCTTAATTGAATAGTGTTTCTTATAGTTACAATATGTATTGGGAAAATGAGAAGCAGGAGGTGGGTCCCGAAAATTGAATTTTTTTTTCGGTGGATGGCGGTCCTGTCAACTTTGGGAACCACTGGCGTAGAGAAAATATTACGACATCTGTGTATACCGTTTGTACCTGTTTATACTAAGGAAAACTGACATATTTCGAACAACAACAAAACTTTTCCGACAACCCAACACTTAATTTTACTTATTTGAATAATAATTTGTACACGGATGGATTAAAATACCTGCTCTAAAAATAAAAGTTAAGATTTTTACATTTCTAATCTCCGTTGGTACAACATTTTAAAATCGGTATTACGCTGTAACGAAATAAGAGACGCCCTTTAAATCTGCCCAAGGGTTTAGAATCTCAAAATGGATCAAAACGAATAATAATTCAATTGTGTCCCCTGAATGTTGGGTGCTTTTCGATTTTTGTCCCCCATTCTTCGCATTCACCCGTTGTTTTGCTATCATTTTTTCTTTCATTTCTTCTCCTTCGTCCCATTGTGGGCCCTTCTCCCTCGGCGAGGGCCTCCTCGGGCGCAACATTGTCACTTCCATTCTTGCCTTCGCAATTATAACAATGGCCTCGAAAAGGGACAGTTGTGCGGAAATACCGAGGCGAATCAATAATGGCGATAGGCGGTCGTATTATGCCATTGTGCGACTGAAAAATTATAATATCTAATGAAAAGAATCGCTGCTTTGTCGTCGCTGTTGGCAGGACTCTCCGGGATCGTCGTAGCTCGTGCTTGTCCTTCTGTGAACTTGATAGCACAAAATATAAGAACAAAAAATCGATGTCCTTTGTAGATGCATTGTACTACAATTTTTGATGAAATCCTCAATTTTTTATGTTTTTGTGTATGCACTTGTGACTAGCAAATTCTGATGAATCAGCCTTCTGATAAATATGTGATTTCGACAGCCTGCTATATTGCATATTTAATTTAATTTTTTATTTACGCTTAAATTGTATATTCCGTTCACGAGCAAGCCATTTAGGACGGTGTTGCAATGTGTGAAGATACTCTCGGTGCCACCTCTTCCAAAAATGCTGATGCATCTGTTGAATGAGTTGCCACCGAGACAAACAATTCGTCTTCTCATCGACTAAGTTGGCTTCAGGCATAGCCACCAAAGTTCCACCCACCAAAAAAATCAGAAATGAAGAAATAAGACGCCGAACAAAAGTTGACGATATTATGGACCGTATTGCAAAACTTAAATGGCAGTGGGCTGGACATATGGCTCGACAGGAGGATACTAGATGGGCACCCAGAATCCTACAGTGGTGGCCCTGGACAAAAAATAGAAGCGTCGGAAGACCTCCCAAAAGGTGGTCTGATGACATAGTCCAGCAAGCAGGAAGAACCTGGATGCGAAGGGGGAGAAACAGAGATGAGTGGAAGAAAATGGAAGAGGCCTACATCCAGCAGTGGAGAGAAACAGGCTAAGGAAGAAGAAGAAGATTTACGCTTTGACAGGCCAAGAAACCCAATTACAGAAGCGACACAAAACACCCAGGCTTGAATACACTACATGGATTAATAAATTGTGACCTCACCGGGAATTGAACCCGGAACCCTCGATGTGAGAAGCCAGTGTTATACCCAGTAGCCTACGAGAGCCGCTATGATGGACCTTAGAAAATTGACAACAATTTAATAAACAGTTATAATATTAAATAATAAGAAATAAACAACAGAGAAGGATGCCGGGGTATGGAGGAGGCCTATATCTAGCAGTGGAGAGATGAAGGCCAAAGAAGAATACGACGAAATAAGAAGTAATGATATTAAACAACGTTAAAAGGGAAAATAATGGGAGTTGTTTACTTACGTTATTAAAATACAACAAATTTATACATGCACTTTAAAAAAAGTAAATTTATTTAAAATATTTTTTGAGTACATACACATTTTCAAATTTTTAAGAACAAATTTACTGGATTTTGCCACAGAGGAAGGTAGGTATAAGAGTTTATTTGATGTTTACTGGACTTACGACCTATCATAAGCTGGCTTAAGTGATCACTTTACACAATGTAACGTTCATCAATTCCACCCATAATCAAATTTTGTATGTTGTATTTAAGGCATTTATGTAACTCGCTTACTTTACTTAAAACAAAGACTTCTATCTACTCATAATTATTTCACAAATAAATAGCTTCGTCTCTGTGAGACATGCATAATTTATCTTAATATTTTTATTATTTAATTTACGTTCGTACACATTAAATGCTTATTATAATTATGAATGACCTGGCCAAAAAATTCTTTGAAATTTAACGACTTCCTAATATTTATATTATATATTCTCGTACCTATTGTACCTATGTTTATGTTAATTTTTGTCTTGCAATTTGTTATATTCCGAGTCCTGTAAATAGCAATAGTCATTTTATATATCTAAGCGATTCACATAATCAATTTTATTGACCTGTTTTATTTAACGAAACCAAATACCTACCATCTCCACCCTACTAGGTAAATACACGTTTTAGGGGAGACTTTGAAAGAATACGAATATTAATTTGTAGGAAGAAAATGCCAGACTATACATGCGAATTATTTTTCCATTTATTGATCAAAACATAAACATTATAAATGCGTTTTATAATATTCAAAATTCATAATTTTTAATATAGCTAAACATAAAGATTAGAGGACAACTTGAAAGCGAGCGAGACAGAGAGGACAATAATAATTTTATGACTGAAAAAGGTTGTAAAAAATTCAAACAGCCTCATAACTGATATTATAATCCCGTATTGCAAAAACGTACATCATTTTTTTATGAATTGTATTAAGATCCGTTGGGATATCTCGTTTCTTCAATGGAGTATTGATTGTACTGGAGACTGGAGCTTAATCCCCTTCGCGGGGATTCAGTTGTTCCCATGAGTGAGAGATTAGTATAGAAACAGATCGCAGAATATTGTTGGATAGGGATCTACTGTATTTTTTGTGTTTATCAGTTCCATAAGACGCATGTGAACAAAAATATTAATATTAGATATCACGTATTTACTAAAATTTGAATAATCTTCAGTATCTATTAAAATAGTATCATATTCAATTTCACCGACATTCAGAAACGTGACAAAGGGCTAGTTGAGAGGCAATTAAAAAAAATGTAAAAATTGTATTTAATTTGAAAAAAATATAAATTTGGATAATTAATAAATAAATACAATATTAAAACGTGGATCGATGAGTACATTTGAGAAATGAACATTTATTTTTAGTTTTATTTTACGAAAGAAAAATCTTTGTGTGAAAATTATAATTTCTCTAAATGTATGCTTCTCCTAGGTATGTGTGTACGTCGTACCTGTTTTCAAATAGCCGTCGCCAAAATTTTTCTTTATCTGAAGGTTTTAAATGCTTTTATATGAAATTTATCGTTTTTTCTGTGACGTAGACCTCTTTCCATTTAAGAAAGACAATGGAATTTGTATGTGTAAGCCGTGCGTGTGACGTACGTTGTTTCGTTGTGTTGGTGTTTATTCCCGTAAACACCAATGCAACGAAACAATGAGCATCGTACGCACGGCTTTCACATACTAAATCGATTGTCTTTCTAAAACGGAAAGAGGTTTACCTACCCAGATTCAATAATGTTGGAGATAATCATGCCGCTACAGCGATAGAAATTGATGGTCGATGGTTTGTATATTATTGATGAATTTAGCTTTAACTTTATACAGATTATTTGTGATGATCATTTTATTAGGAAAAACATCAACTTTGTGGCTTCTACTTGAGTTTAATAATATTTATATATTTTTAAGTTTCTAGAGAAACAGAATCTCTTATCGACAGGTGAAGTAATTATCAAACTAAATTCATTTATTAGGTACTGAAAAAATGAGCCTAAGTAACTGGTGTAAGGGTGATTGTAAAGGGAATATTGAGAGAAGAGTTGAAGGAGATAATATTGCTAAGTAAATTAATACCCGAGTTTCTTCTAAATTTATTTTAATTTCAAAAGTTTTATAATTATTCATTTCATCACCCGTACGCACGAAGTTTAATAGAAGATACATGAATTAATATAATGATTACTATCTGTGATGTGGTTCGCAAATTCAGAAAAATTATTGCTAGTTAGATGTTATTTTAATCTAATGTTGAAATTTCTAGAAGTTTGGCTGATGTACGTATTTATTATTGCAATCACCGCATAAAATTTCGTAACTACGCAATTTTCTTAATTATTAATTTTTACTTTGAATTTAAAAATAACGCGCCCAAGTTACAAAATTTAAATGAAAGATTCTATTTCTCTCGAAACTAGAGTACTTAAAAATATAAAAATATTATTAAACTCACATAGAGGTAACAAGGTTAATTTTTTTCCTAATTTAATGATAGTTTTCAGATAAGAAGTCATTTGCAAGTAAAAACTTTATATTAGAAGTACATCACTGAATTGGTCCGATGGCAGATAACTAGTTAGTATTACATCAACTTCATGATTCACTAACAGCGATATTATACAAAAGTAATAATATATTAGGCAATAAAACTGCTTCAAGCAACTTGTTATTTCAAGTTTCTGGAATAAAGTGAGTCAATTTGTTTAATAAATCGTTTTCTGAAGATTTGAATATGTGAAAGTTATAAAGGGGTTGTTACAAGCTGAATCGTATGTAAACAATTCATTTATCAAATAAATTACTCTAGCATCCATTGTAACGACATCCAATAAAATACAGTACGCTAAATCACAAAGGGTATTCGGTGATTAATGCTAGAAGATAGCGCGGAGATGGCCGTCTTTTCAATTTATTGATACAGTTATTGTACCGCCGATATGTAGCCGGGGTATTAAAAATAGCTCTGCGTGTGAATGGATCGAAACACGTTTTCGTGTGAAAGTCAATTTGTATTAATTTATTCCGAACACCTATTTCCAAAATTATATTACGATAAGGCAACAATAATGTGAATAAATCAAAAACGCTGCGATAATGGAGCGAGCTGGTCTTTCACGGGCTAAATGGCTTCTTGTTACCGCTCTAATGTGATCATTTGATACAGTTTTTAAAAGGCACCGCCTTCTTGGTACGGAGGAAAGGATTTTTAGGGAGTTCCCTGGGAAAAGTGGGAACCTCCTTGGACCCCCGGGGCGGGAGTCCCTCCCCCTGACGACGGACGCCCTCCCTGCTCCGAACTGTTTTTCAGCGGGAGACGGAGTAGCTTTTTCGTTGGTGCGAAATATTTAAATCATTATTGAATTATGTAATAAACAATGCAACAAATACGTTAACATTTTAATGGTAAAAAAAAAAATTGTTTTACAAAACTAAATGTTCATCCTCAGTTACTTGTATTTTTATTTCTAATTTAAATTCGAAGTAGAATTTAAACAGTATATGATGATTTTCTAGATCTTTGCTTTTATATGTTCTAAAAATCTGCATCTTGTATATTTAGAATCATTAATTTACCTATGGTTTAAGTAGCTAAGTGTTGACTTTTCAAACGTATGTTTTAAAATTATAAAATAATCGTAATATAGAGCTACACTGTAAACATATAAATATTCCATAGGGGAAGGTTTAAACCTTATAAAAAGGTCGATTATACGTGGTATATTCACTGTTTGATAATGGCCTTACAAGCCGAAACAGCTCAGTACAGTCCAATTAACCTGCAGAACTTAATAACAATATTTATTAAAATGTAATTTGTTTCAAATTTCATTAAAAATAATTATTATTTTACTAAATGTAGAACTAATATAAATGCTTGACAAAATTTTCAAAACACACGTGAGCAATAAAAAATCTCTTCTGACGTCCATTAAGTACCTACTTACCTTCACGTATGAATTTCGTATATTTTATCCAAATTACAATGCGTCGTTAAAGCGAATGTTGCATCGTGTCGCGAGAAAAATGCGCACTTTATTTATTCACACTGGACGGGAATGTACAAAAAGAGAAAAAAGATTTATTTATAAAATTGTAATTTAATTCGTTATTATGTCCGCGGTGGGAAGTGATCACTTGTCGCCCCGCTCTGCGCACAGTGCGCGGAATAAGTTTCACTTAAGGGGGGAAATAGGGTTAGGATTAGGTTTTTTTAATGATTTTCATGAATTTTTTAGCATGGAAGAAATGTATATAATTTATTTAAATTTTGAGGTCATTTTATACATCTATTTAAGAAAACGTTGTGACATTTTTGATGTATTTCCTCGGAAAATACGAAAGATATCAGCCGCTACGCATCGAACATCACCATCAGACGTAGCTATTTGTGTATATTGTGAAGGCCACAGTTTTCATCTGAAATCAATAGAGTTTTGAATTTAGTTTAAAAACATATCTCTCTTCTTTATGGACCTAACTTCTTCCAAAAAAAATTTTGATTTTTTGTCAATTTTTTACATCTTTTTTGCAATTAAAAAATACTTTGGAAAATGATATTACTAAGAGTTTCGGTTCATAAAGAGCGTAATTATATAAAGAAAGTATGAAAAAAAAATAAAAAACAAGTTTTTGAGTCATATAACCCTGTAAACGATGCTTCCATCAATTCGTATGTTTGCATATCGATAAAAATGCGGTAGCCACGTGCAAAACATCGAAAGTAACAGTTGATAATTGGGTAAATGAAATGTTTTTCAGGCTCTTTAAGATTGGTCAAAGCACTATCAATAGTATTTCTGCATCCTTCATTTTTTATATCCACGTTCTGTGTTGTCAGACTTTTATAATTTCTCTCCATACCTAGTTCTTTTCCTTGTCATCTAGTTTTAGGCATTCATACACTAGTCAGACGATAGTCAAAGCACTATCGTTTATTATTTATCTCTTTCTATATAACTGCATCATTTAGTTTTTACACCCGCCGACATTATTCAAATCTCATTCTATTTCATAATTATCCGTCTACCTATATGTACCATACACCAAATTATATTCTGCATCTTACATCTCTCCTTCTGAGATTGTAAATAATTCTCAAAATGTAATGTTATCATTTTATTATAAGATGACATCTATATAATATCAAAAAATTATTTTCTGTGATCTTTAATCATAATAATGTTTTTACGTTGTAATTTGTGATCGTTGCATTGTGTAAAGTGATCACTTAAGAAAGCTCATACAGGTCATAAGCCCTGAGCCACCCTATAAAGAATTCCATGTACATTTATGCCATATAAATAACTTCGTCTCTATGAGACTTCTATTATTTGTCTTATTATCCCTCTGTGGATAAGATCTATTAATTGTGTTCTCAGAATATACATTCAAAAATATTTTTATAAATATAGTCTTCTGGTTTGTGTCTTCTAGGGTGTTTTTACGACCTTTCTGGCCGAAGTTTCTGGTCCCATTGCAGGGTACATCAACAGTGACCGTCCGTGTAAACCTAAGAACATTAATAAATATAGTGGTTTAAACCAAATGAACTTTTGTGTTTAATGTCATTAAAAATCAATAACAATAAAGTAGCAGCTGAATACAGTAGTATAGAATTAAATAAGACTCATTAAAAATATTTCGAGACACAAATATTAGGTCCTTACATATGAAATTGGCGTTTAGTATGGGAGGAACATAAAGCTGATTTTTTAAAATTATAATATATTTATTTAATCAAAGTATGTACCATTGCTATCTATGCACTTTTGCCATCTCATAGGTAGTTCATCGATCCCTTTACTAAAAAAACCATTCGGACGGGAATCAATAAAATCTTTGAAGGCGGTTTGGACTGCCCCATCGGAGTTGAATTTTTTCCTTTGCAAGAAGTTATCCAAATTTCGAAAAAAATGGTAATCTGTTGGGGCAAGGTCCGGAGAGTACGGTGGATGTCTTAGACATTCCAATTGAAGCTCCTCTAATTTGGTAGCCGTCTGTTGTGCAGTGTGTGGTCTAGCGTTATCATGAAGCAGCAGTGGCCTAGAGCAATTAACCAGCCTCGGTTGTTTAGCAGCTAGCTTTTCCATCATGGTTTGCAGTTGCTGACAATAGACATCTGCCGTAATCGTCTGGCCAGATTTAAGAAAGCTGTAGTGAACGACACCAGCACTAGTCCACCAAACGCTCACAAGTAACTTTTTTGGAGTCAATTTTCGCTTGGGGCATGGTTTGGCTGGTTCGGCAGGGTTCAGCCATTGCGATGAGCGCTTCCGATTATCGTACAGGATCCACTTTTCATCACAGGTAATGATTCGATTTAAAATCCCTTCATTATTGTGCCGGTTGAGTAATACAACGCAGCAGTCAACGCGCGTTTGTTGATTTGCTTCACTCAATTCGTGAGGTACCCACCTTTCAAGCTTTTTCACCTTACCAATTTGCTTCAAGTGGATTAAAACATTTTTATCACTAACACCGCAGCCTGCAGCTAACTCGGATGTGGTTTGCGATGGATCCGCTTCCACAATAGCCTTCAATTCTTCATTATCAACTTTGGTCTCCGGCCGTCCACGGGGCTTGTTCTGCAGGTCGAAATTTCCAGAACGAAAACGTTGGAACCAAAAACGCACTGTGTTTTCTTTTGCGGCACCGTCGCCATACACATCATTAATCCTTCGAGCCGTTTCTGCAGCACTGGTGCCACGGTAGAACTCGTACTCGTAAATAACGCGATATATCAAGTTTTTCATTTTGTAAACTGAGTGACGCAAAGAAAAAAACAATTGAGGAAAAAACAAATGAATTATAATTTTCAAAACACAAATACATGAGTAAATAGCTGTATAAATTTGGATTTGGAATTCCTAACCAAAGAGAAGATATTTGAGATCAAATTTGCCAGTACGGTAAAACGCCAATTTCATATGTAAGGACCTAATAGTAAAAAATTATTATCTTAATTATTATCAAAATAATATTGTTGTAGGTACCGAAACGTTTGTCGCTGACCGTGCGCGACCCATGCACGGGTACAGCGCGCAATTTATAATGGCAATAAATTAATATTTTCGAGTGGTCCCTGACTGTTGAATGGCCGTGTAGTCGCGGCCGTGAGTAATTTGTCTTGTTTACGGCTAAGGCCAGAAGACACGGCACTTTTGAGGTACTAAAACATATGCTCAGTATGCATATATTTATATTTCTTAAGGTTTCACAAAAAAATCTGATTTGATCAGTGATTTTTCGCGTTTCATAATTTTAATTATTTATCAATAATACACGCCCTAATTAGGGCCTTTACATCATATAAAAAAGAAAGAAGCTAACTGTCTAAATACATTGTAATGATATGAAGAAAAATGAAAAAATATTAACAATTTAAATATAAAAAGTCATAAGAAAACACAATAAACAATATGTGGGGTATAAAACAATGGTAGCAAGCAGTATCATAAAAATGTAAAAATCACATTATAAATTAGTAATATTCGATGACTGCATTATTTTTTTTTTGTAATTGCTGCCTTTGTTTTTATACCCCACATACCTATGTAGAAAGTATAAGAAATAAAAGAAAATATTTATTAAACATTTTTATATTATTATTTTATTATATTTAGTTTTAGGTTTAAGCGAATTAAGTTAATTAAAAAAAAAAACAAATGGTTTTCCTGTTCATGAATTTTCAGCTTTAAAATCCTGAAATAATTATGTACCGTGATTTCTCACGGGTGCGCGGCTAGTAAATACGTAAGAAAAAATTCAATAGGAGATATTGCAGGCATATAACTCCCTTCAAGATTAATTTTTTGATGATTTGATAATAATGATCACTATTTAGCGGTTGTTAATAAGAGGGACTGCACTATTCGCAACCATAATCGTGATTAGAATAAATCTCTTTTGCGTCTGTACTACAAAATTTCGTACAATAAAAAAATTGAAAAATTTAGATGTGTAAATCTCTACCTATTAAAACAAAATAACTGCCATGACAATTTAACACAATTTCTTTTTTTAATCATCATCTTTTTCGTCTTCTGATCTTAGAAGAATCAAGAGCCCAAATCTTTGACAAGGCATTTTCATTTTCCGCTGTCTTGCGCCGCTTCGTGCTAACCAAACACCAAACAATATCAACTCTGTCATCATCAGAAACCATCCTAGCTTATTTTAGGACCAACCATCTCTAGAGTTCAGAAGAACATACGTCTTGGTAGTTATTCCTCTGGCATTCGCAAGGCGTTTCCAAACCACCTTGATTGAGATTTTTCTACACGCAGATGTTGGGACTCCATGCCCGGTGTCTTTTTTACCTGACTCGATTGAATAATGTTACTCCTGCTACGCCTCTATCATATCTCATAGCATCTTAGATTATTGATCTCACTCTCTTCGTATTGATTATTGTATTAAATTGACACAAATATTATTATTATAGTAAAAAAATATTATGAAATAAATTTTAGAGTCTATGAAATACGATATTTCATGGACTCTAAAAGTCTGAAAAATGTTATACCATGCTTTGTTCGGAAGTACCATTAGGTATGGCATCATTGCGTGGGGCGATGGCTACAAAAACGCTATCGAACCAATATTCGACATGCAAAAGAGAATTAAAAAAAATAGGATTAGGGCAAAATTTTGCATTAAATGTTAGACAACAGTTTGTACTAGACAGTTTGAAGTACTATTTCAATGAATGTACTCAAAAATTTAAGAATTATGATGGTAGATCCAGACATAAATTAATAAAAGGGCCCATAATTACTAAAAAAAAGTACTGTAAAAGTCCCTTATATACAGCTACTAAATACTTCAATCTATTACCCACCGAACTAAAAAATGTAACCGAAGTAATATAAATATCATTCGAGTCACTATTTTGAATGCTAGTTATTAATATAAGTCACTATTTACTAATTTATATAGTTTTTATTGAGTTTTAGTCGTGTGTAAATCATTACACATGTCTAACTTATCATCTCCCGAACCTATGTACAGGTATATGTATATAGCTTTATAGGATTTAATATACTCATAATATATGTAATATATATTATATTTTGTATATTTTCTTTTGGGATTTAATAAATAAATAAAATAAAAAATATCCAAGGATTTGTAACCAATTCTTCCACTTTTTTGTATGAATATTAATTATGCATTTGGTATACCTAAATTATTGTAACTTTTTTTAGATGACAAAAATATGGTCGCGGTTTTGTATTGAAGAGTACTTGTCTATTATACTTGGATGATTCTCTTTAACGTTGTCTATATTTAAAGACATTATTATTCCTTATAGAATCTACCACTCTGTGGTACGGTACGTGATTGAATAAATTCTAAGCCGTTCTTTAACCGTGTACCGGATTCGATAACCGGACTATAGATTTGTATTTTAATATGCATTATAACAAAAATGTTTGGTCAGGATTTGAAACGCTCCAACACTTTCTTTTAGACCCCTAACTTTAACAGGACCTTAACAACAATACAATGTATAAAAATTAGATTTGGGAAATTCAATTTTTTGGTCAAATGGATTCACCAAGGTGTATGACTGCCTTGGGGTGACGTGGCGCATTGCAATAAGGGTGTCTACCTATTAAAAATAATACACTCATTTTCAAGGAGAATCATTCTAAAAATATTATGGTTCAAGTAATACAATTTTTATTTTGGTTTACAACAGTATTTTTTTTTGCCTTTTTCATTTTCATATCTAAAAATTTTATTTTATATTTCGGTTTGATAGAAATTGCGCATTACAAATATTTAGAACAAAAGTTTCAATTAAAACAAATGAAGTTGATTTTGATTTCCGAAATTTATAAGAATTTAATGTTATTAAAATGATATTCTAAAAGGTTAAAAATATGTTTTAAATATATCGCAAATAATGCAGAATTTTGAAATTTTATATTGTGATTACGATTTTAATATAAAAAATATCATGTGTAAATCATTTTATGATGAAAATGATATATGTATATCACAAATTATTTATTTATGATTATAATAGGCTTAGAAGAAAGTTATTTCATATTTCTAGAATTGAATTTTTCTTTATATTTAAAAATTTTTATTTAGTTTAATATAAATTATTACTTATTATTAAAAACTTGCATATAAGCATCTTGAATTATCTTCGCAGGAGCTTAGCAATAAAATAATGATGAACGAAGATATTAATATTTGTTTTCGTGCTTATTACCAAATTTTACTTCGTTAAAAAAAATCCAATTTAATTATTAATACATTCATTATTTTTACTTGAGAGCAAAAAAAGTGGTGGAGCATATTTTCACATCCGTTGCGTGCACTTATTTGTACATACCTACTAGTCTTGACTAGAAAAATCTAGCCCCAACTATTGAGCCGAAAGATAACAGGTTCATATCCCGTTCGCATTATGTATTTTAATATTTTAAATAAACAAGTAGTACAGTGGACGAGTAGAGAAATGATGGGCGCATTTTACTAATTCGTTGGGTTTTATCCCGTTATTTATTGTCGGTAGTTATAATAACAATAACAACGACAATGCCTGGGAGAGCGCATGTCCAACAGCACGGGAGTATGTTAACCTTACCTTCGGAAGGCTTACAGGGCTACTTTTAGTAGTGCATCTTGTAAATAATGCGTTCGGGAGGGCCTCCCATCCCTGGACGTCTCATTGTATCATCCTTGGGGAATTATTTATGGTCAGAAAATGAGTGAGATAATGGCAAATTCATTTAAATGTATGCAAACACGTTTTTACTGCGTTTGAGAATTAATTCGGTGGCCGCTAAAAGGTAGGTACTAGCTGCTAGCGAAGGGAAAAACTACATTTCAAAATGAAGACTACAACACACACACGTTCACCAGTTTGAAGACCACAAAGTGTACACTACAATTGTAGTAAAAACTACTTGAAGTGAAGTAATTGTAGTACTACGAAATGAAGTGAAGTAATGAAGTATTTGTAGTATTAATGAAGTGAAGTAATGTAGCACTAGTGAGTTAATATTTTTTTCCCAAATAAAAATTTGGCGACCTACAAAAAAAAAAGGTCGCCAGTCAGATTTCTTCATTCGATTCCAAAAAATTTTCAAACCATGGGGGGAGGGGGTTGTTACAGTTTCCAGAGATTTCTTCATATATCTACAAAAATTTCACGTAAAAAATGCACTATTTAAAGTATGTTTCTCATACTTTGAAGTGTATGTACTTTGTAGTGTTCGCTTTGAAATGAAGTGTACTATTTGAAGTTTATACTTTCAATAACTTTGGTGTTTGTAGTGTGCACTACACTTCAAAACGTGCGAAGTGTGCACTTCAATGTAGTGTAGTACTACATTGTAGTAGTGAGTACAGAGCGGACCCATCACTACTAGCTGCGCGGATGATATGATACAAAAATACATATTATGAAAAAAAAAAAACAAGAAGATTGCTGATGTGCAGATATAATGTGGGTGTAGATGTACTGCATATAAATAATATAAGTCCACATCTTAATAATTTACAAGCTCTGGAAATGAAAAAATCATTAAAAAACCTTTAATAGTATTTTTATATATATGTTCTGAGAACAAAATTACTGGATTTGTCCACAGATTTCATACTCCATTTTAAAAATATAGAGTTATCAATATCACCTGCAATATTTATGTTTACTATTTCATGAGAAGGACTAAAGGTGTCTCTAGCAAATTCCATCAAATATTTTGAAGGTTTTCAGAATTGAAACATATATATAACTTTCAAAAATTTGATTATATGTGGATGTTATTAGGATGTAATTAATATGATCACTTAAGTCATATCGCACAGCTAATAAGTCCTGGGCCAACCTATAAAAATAATTCCATGCACGTTTTCATGTAATAGCTTTCTCTTATAATAAGAATTTTTTTGTGAAACTTTTATAATTTATCTTTTTTTTTTAAATAGAGATGCGAACACGGAATACGTGTCACATCAATATTCTTACTATTTTCAAACTAAGCTAAAAGCTTGTGCTACGAAAATAGGACTAACTTGCTAGTCTGGAGTGAGGTTCGAACCCGCGACCTTTGGATCACGAGGCGAGTGTCCTAACCACAAGACCAACAAGCTACTTAATAATACTCTTAATAAAAACTTTTTCTTAGCTAAGATAACAAAAATTATCCGCAAACAGAAAGCAATTGTATCTCACTTAATTAATATGGTAATATTTATAGTAATAACACATTTATAAGTAATAACACATATCTTCGTAATAATTCGATTTTAAGTCTTGTATTCTTGAATATGTTATTTATAAAAATAAACTTTTAGTTTTCAAAGATATTAAAATAAATTCTAAATAGTGAAGTTATAAAATCAATCTGATATTTAAAAGCCATTCAAATAAATCTATTCATTATTCAAATAGAAATAAAATAATCATTCAATGTGTGCCAATTCGAGTACCCCACGTGTTCAATGAAAACACAAGGTAACTTCAAAATTTCCACTTGGCAACTGTAAAAATAAACAATAAAAGCGTTATCATAAATCTATTAACAAAAAACTTAAAGCCACTCGATCCTAACGGCCGCGCAAGTTTATTATTTCATACAATTCCAATTGTATCGCGGGCCGCCAGTGTTCCCAGAACCATCGCGTTTATTCTCCAACATTTGGCACTCGAAGAAAAACAATCGACGGACGTTTTTCTTTGCGGATAAAAATTGATTTATGGAGCGATTTTTTCCACAATCCCCGTCTCTCTCGGCGAGAAACAATGTTCACAATGGGCACACTTCGCGAGTCATTATGTTTTAAATAACAATGTATTGTGCTCCTGTTAACTTTTTGATATTTAAACAATTGCCTTTTTTGTCTAAAAACATTGATCGATGAAGTGGTTTTGTTGTTTCGCCCATTAGCTTTGCATTCGTAATGAACTTCGGTCACAATAGCGCTCGCTTCACAATTGAATTTATAATTTCTGCGATATTCATCGCAAGCGAGACTACTAAACGACTAACAGCATTTTTTGTTTTAAATTTACACAGTGTAAACTGCTAATTAACAAATGTAACTACTTAGAAGTTAATTTTCTTAAAATTTATATACCATTAAGGGGTTACACCATAAATTTATTGTTTCAGAGGTTTATTTAGAGAGCTCCATAATCATGGAAATAAAAACACTTGTTTTTTATGTTTAAATTAAAACACATTTTTTTAATTTTCTGAGACGCGTTTCGCCTTACGAGTATTATGAACCTGAATATTTTAATTTCAACAACTTGTATTTATATGAACAGTATTGAAAAGTGATGCTGTATAATTTTAAGAATTAATGAAAGTTTTTTGTATTTCTGCATAATTCTATGAAACAATTCTGTTCAAATACTAATGACAAGTAATATATATAAGAAAGTACATGTATCACTCATCACTCATTTAAAAATTCCAAAAATTGTCAATTCCAGTTACAGGAATTTGTATAAGCGTGTGTGGTAGATGAACTTTTAAAGGAATTATTATACTTAACTAGCTGTTACTCATCAAAAATGACCAAACGTTGGTTCGCGTCCTTGCTAAGCCATAGTATATATTTATATAATCTTTTTGCGGTTCGCGGAGAGGCAAGCCCCAAGCTCTATGTGCGGACGGACAGACGGACAGACGGACAGACGGACAGACGGACAGACGGACAGACGGACAGACGGACAGACGGACAGATGGATGTAGATTCTTTCGTGTTTCCCTCAAATCTCCCTTTTTCAGACCGGGGGAGATGATATCTAATATAAAGTCGATTTCATTAAAATTTTGCGCACATCTTACTTATAACCTATGACGAATCGTACGATTTTTTTGATAAAATGCGTCGTTTGCTTATTACGAATGTTTAAAATCATTTTTTTAGAAAAAAAAATTGATTACCTTCAAAATGATCTCATTTGCACAAAAAAATATTAGATAGGCTAAGTACGTCATAGAAATTACATGATTCACTAAGAATTTACGACATTTTGAACTTTTAAAAGAATTGTTAAACAAATATTAACCAATGCATAACGTAAACAAAGATATTAAAACGAATTTGCTGTGTCCAATAGTTACATCAATACTTTTATGAATTTGAATTAATTTTTGCTGAGGTGGAATCCTTTAAATATTCATTTGGTCTAGGTATTGAATTATGTTCTAAATAACATGATTGCCGTCGGCCTTTTATTTCTACTCAGCGCATTATATTATGAAGTTATTTACAATTCCGAATTTTGTGGTCAGCTTCATAACTATAAAAATGCATTTAACATTAATTGATTCACTAACTAAATAAATAAATTCTTATATTTACTCAACACATGACATAAACGGGTATAGATCACTCAGAAGCATTTATTTTTAATATTCTCCATTATAAACAATTGATCCATGTTTACAAATTCAACACACTTATTATACTATGTAATTATTAATTCTTATTTAAAAAAATGACATTACGAAAATAACTAGTTACTTAAAAACAGACAAAAGTTTAGTAACCAGGACAAACCTAAGCGACAATCATACACTTATAGAATCGCACACAAAACTATATTTATTTTAATCTGTTAAGTAACTTTTAATTAATTTGTTATTTGAATATAATCTCGCTACGGTTGTCCACCACTCACGTAAAATAATAAACCAAACGAATTAAATATAAGGAGTATTCTTTAATTCGCACTATTTCGCAATTAATCAGTCGTCTGTGAAACACTTTATTATCGCTTGCTGGAATATTCTGTTTAATTCTCGCATTTAACTGCTTCGCTGGATATGTGTCGCTTCAATCTGCACGTTGATAGCACTGCGGTTGCTTTGATTTTATTGCTGGTTGAGTCGCGTCGGTAAAAGGTCAAAACAATCTTGAACTTTCTGTTAGTTTTTCGAATCTTCGAGACGATTATTTACATTACTAGCGTTTGTATCGATCCAGACGCTTCCCGAGTGTTTTAAGGCATCCCAGATTATTATGGAATGTTTGAGAGACTCTGACAGCGCGAAATTACCTCGTTACAATACATTAGTCGACATATACATGCATAGATTCGGTGAAATCTTTGTTCTAACGTATTATACAATGGATTCGTGACCGAAAACAAAATCACTCAGACAATTTATCGCATTGAAGCATAAAACAGTACTAATTCTAGCAAAAATCTTTCGTAACAATGGTATACTTTGCCCATTTATTTATTTTCACGTGAAAAGAGGTTCCTTGTCAACGATCAAAGCCTCCGAAAGAAAAGCTCCGTGGCCGCCGGGAGCTTCCGCGGCGGGGGCGGGGCGGGGCGGTCTCTAGCGTGACTTTTTGTCAACGGCAAAACGGATAAAGGCTCTACTTCGTGGCGTGCTGCCTGAATTATCCGTTAATCATTCTCCGTGGCATACGCTTTGTCGCAGCAAAATACATTAATAAACTCTAAAAGCTCCGTCTTTCATTGCTCACGGAATCTAATAAACTTTTACACGTTTGTCAGAAACACGACAGCTTCAGAAAACGTGTGACGCGCAACGTTTTCCATGGGAAGGCTAAAATAATAAGCGTAATGTGGTATTTAACGACACCTACCGGACGAATAATTTATAAAATATAACATATGGGCGGTCAGATGCATTGTGTTGTTCGTATAGCTTTATAGAATGGACACTTACGGAAGAAATGATAAGGCTATATTTTATTTTTTATTTTTAGAACTGTAACAGGCCGTGAGCAATGTTCCGTTTGAGGTGTGCGGGTGTGCGGCCCCACACTTACAAATATTTGTCCGCACATATGTTCCCAATACCCGCACACAAAAATATACATGTTTTATTTAGATTTAGATTTATTAATGATGGACCTGTTAGCTGTAATAGGATGAAGCACCAAAATCGGATGATAATATTACGCAATTAATTGATAGATTAATTAGGTATGCACTTTCTTACGCGGCATTGTAATTTATGAGTGCAAAAAATGGCGCATATTTTTTTTGTGCAAAATTTACTGTAAAAATATGAATTTAAAATAGAAAAAAATCTGGATGCCGGAAGAATGCGCGAGTATATTCGAGAAGAATCGAGAAAAGTGCTCGTTATATAAACAGCGACGGAATCGCACATCGAGTAAGTCGAGTTTGATAGCTGGCGTATACCACAGTGCAAATCGACAAACAGCGCAAACAAACTAAATTGGTGAGAAGTGAAATATTCTAGCGTAAAATTAGTGGAAATTTCGGAATAATATTCCAGACAAAGTTTGAGTCCAGTGATTTGTGTTTAATGAAAGTATAGTGTTTCATTTCGTTCCCCATCGCGTCGGACCCGTGACAGCATATACTCGTACATATGACTCGCAAAATTAAGACTGTCAAAAATTTTGAATAATGCGTAATTAATATTTTACATAATTTTACGATTTTAAGCCTCATTTGCCTCTTATAATGACGTGCAGTCTTCTAATGACTATTTTTTTATTACTTTTCACATATTGTTGAAAATATTACAAAATCCTTGAAAAAAAAATTTTTTTCCCATATAAATTATTCATTATAAATTGTATATTTAAAATCTCGGAAATTCTTTCGTAACTTATTAATCAGTAAATACAAGTTTTTTTGAGAACACCTGATTTATTCCTAATACGATTGTAATATTATCAAACTCGATGGCTGTTGAGTTTTTTTTCTAAGGTGGGTATTTAAAAGGAATCGCCCAGTTAACGTAGCAAAATGAATTTCGAATACAAATACAGAATGAATATTCAAACAAATTAAATCTGGCTCGGTGACTTTTGGAGTGTCTTTACAATAATGACTATGTAAATTGCTTCGAGCCCCCTTCTAAGATCGTCGGCGACAGAGAGTATGATCTGGAAAAAAATGTGTTCTGAAGTACCAAATTAACATAAGAAAATAAAATAATATACACATTCAAAAAAATTTACTAGTAAAATAAAAATAATTATATTGTTCTCACAATTACGTCATATACTCGTACGTACATACGTAAAGTACAGACTTTATGACCGAGCATTTTACCCAACCGAGTTTTTTCCAGGATATGCTTGTCTACAACATTTTAGAGACTAGAAAGCATCTGTATTTGATTACGCATTTTTATCGATAATCCTGAAATAATGCGAACCATTCAATGTTACAATGTTACAATGTTACAATGTTACAAAGTTTACAATATTTACAATTTATTCAATGTTACAAAGTTTACAAAGTTTACAATTAGTGTTTACAAAATTAAATTAAGCTTTTTTCATCGTTGCTGAGAGTCTTGGCAGCAAGTAAACACTACAATTGATTTGATGCCCTGCCTGCTACACTAGTAGTTTACTGTATTATAGCAGACAGTGCTCTTCCAGTAGTATAATGTTCAAGAATATTTAGTATTTATATAACATTTGTGAATCAATATTATTGCCAATTAAAATTGAGTAATAGTAATAATTAAATGTTTACAATCTAATAATGGTGTTAATTAATTCTATTATAGACAAAAGAAAAAAAATGATCTGAATAGGATATTTAATAAAATAAAATAAAATAAAATAAAACAATTAAAAGTTTTTAGAAAGATGAAAGTAAATGTTCTTGTAGGATTAGTATTTTTCAAATTTAGTTTATATCATGGATTTTAGTAGGTTTTGGACATGCTTCCTTCCCTTTTCATGCAGCCATAGTTTCACTTTTGAAGAAAAATATGCGAGACTATGGCTACAAGTTTTTAGTGTAGTGTTAAGAGTATTGAATATTTTTGGTGCTTGGAAGAGGTGAAATCTTTGTGAAAATGTTTTTGTGAATTTTGGTACAAGATATTCGCTGTTCACCTGTGCCCTTGTTGAGTGTGAGTGAGTTATTTTTTGGTGATCTTGTTTATGTTGGAAAAAATATTTTAAAGTGTTGAGTAAATATATTTGATTGATGTCCAGGACGTGACATTCTCTGAAAAGTTCTTCTGAAGGAAAACGAAATGGCTTTTTATGCAGAACCATTGGTTTGTATGTTTCCGATAATTACCTTAGACAGCCTTAGCATACACTGTTTCACATTCCAATATACAGGACCAACCTGCCAGTGGTTATGCCGGTTGGAAGAGCTACTGCTATGCTGAACAATATCATTTGGAACCCCCAATACTTTGTACGTATTAATAGGATTGAAAGATACCAGAAAATGCTCTTTAAGTTCTTGAGTAGAAGACATTTGAATCATCAAACACCTCTCCTACATCCATTAAAACTTAGAAGAGAATACTCCGACATAATGTTCTTAGTAAAATTAATCTCTGCAAAATCAACTGTCCATATCTACTGGAAAAGATTAGCATCAGGATCCCTAAGTATTCAATACGACAGTCGCATCCTTTCTCAATTCCGAGACACCATACCAGATCGCAAGGGAACTCCTCAATTTTAAGAGCGAGTAGGTCATGTAACGAGCTAACGAACCACACAAGCATTGATATTTTCAATGCGAATTTAAGTATTATCAAGAACTAGCTGTCCTTACCCGGCGTTGCACGGGTTATGTGAGGGTAAATAAAGGTTCGATTCGAATGGTATAGATTTGCATCGAAAATATATAAGCGGAGGGGAAGGGTTAAAAGAAGGGGGAAATGTCGCATATGCTACCCGCCGAGTCCAAACGAATAAGTTTCCAAATTTTGTGTCCGCTCGGTCAAACGGTACAGATTTGCATCGAAAATATGTCAGGGGGAGGGGAAGGGGTAGGAGAATAGGGGGGAAATGTTGCCTATGTTACCCGCCGGGTCCCAAAGCATAAGTATGCAAAATTTGAATCGAATCGGACAAACGGTGTGGATTTGTATAGAGAACAGACAGACAGACAGACAGACATTGAGTTTTATAGGTATAGATGCGATGTTTGGGAGAATGTTATTCTAAAAACTGTTGTTTTAAAAACTAGTGTTGTTTTAAAAACTAATTTAAAAATTGTTTTCATACTTTGTTTATTTCACTTTTCTCTTGATTTATTGCTTTTATTACTGTTTTCATACTTTGTTTATTTCACTTTTTCTCTTGATTTATTGCTTTTATTACTGTTTTCATACTTTGTTTATTACTGTTGTCATACTTTGTTTATTTCACTTTTCTCTTATTTTATTTCTTATATAATTGGTCAGATTAGCGTTAAGATCTGAAATTACATTGATATATTGAGTCGTTCATAATTGAGCTCCAGTAGGATATTTCAAGATGTTTCTTTATTTTATTGTACTGTGAACTTGTGAATACTCAAAATAAATAAATAAATATCACTACGGACATTAATCTGTTCCATGTCTCAGAGAGGGTCTTCCGAAGCGGGAACGAAACCTTTGATATGAAGAATTTTATATAGGTATGTTTAATATTTGATTTTGTTGTTTATATGTTTCTAATTTATTTATTATATTTTCGAATTAAATTTGTGTTTGAAATGTAAATGATAAATATAAAAAAAATGCTTTGAAATTTGCCTATACTATTATGTGGTTCGTATATCACATTGTTCATTCATACCCATTCATCTCTGCTCGTTGATTGTTAAGACTTTAATAGGATTATCTTCCAGCATCTGGTTAATCTTGTCACGCCAAATCTTTCATGAATGTTCTGTATTTCCGGTGTCATTAATACTTAACATTCTGTATCTTTTTAACCATATTCATCACTTATTTGTTGTATACAACAAAATTATCTACACGAACCTCTCTTAATCATATTTACAATTATGTTAGACTTTGCTTTTCTCCTAATTTGTTAATCTACTCAATATCATAAAGGATTTCTAATCAGAGGTATGATGTATTTTGTGGAACAAATAAATGCCTTAGAAAATATTACATAATCGTAGGATCGACAGTAAAATAATTATAACATTGAAAATAACAATTTTGTGAGTGTTATATTGAATCAATGAATATTGGAAAGTTACTCTTTTAGGACTCTACTAGGTACCCTTCAAAGTAAATGTAAAAAATGTTCAATATTTTAGTCAAATGCACTCTAGGAACCTTACGACTCCCTGCCTGGAACAATTTTGCATACATCGTTACTCGTTCTTAGGTTTTCATGGCCACTCAGAATCTTCAAGTTTGTGTTTACTGGGGTATTATGCCGTGTTGTTACGACCTTTCGGGCCGACGTTTCGGATCCCATTGCAGGGTCCATCATCAGGGCTGATGTCAACACATCAGCCCTGATAATGGACCCTGCAATGGGATCCGAAACGTCGGCCCGAAAGGTCGTAACAACACGGCATAATACCCCAGTAAACACAAACTTGAAGATCGTTACTCGTTATCATCATAAACAAAACTGTGAATGTACCGCTAGTAGGTATATTAGACTTTAAAAAAAAACCCACAAAGCCATCGGGTAACCTCGACTTCCTCCGGTACCCCACCAGTTCCTATCCTATTTCTATCTTATCCGCCAATAGAAATCAGTTAAATCTATGGAAACTTGAAAAAGGGTCCTTGTCATATTTGACACGCATTTGAAACCTGATTATTAATTGTACCCACTTTTAACTAACTAACGTATCTACTTGTTCCAAACATTCATTATCTACTAAAATTTCATACGTTATCTCACTTTCCTTCGTATCGAATGCCATCAGTTTTGACTTTTTACATTCTTAATATGGTCACTTTCCTCGTATGCCTACATAAATCGGACATTAGATTATTTGCCATTAGTACTGCATCATCCGTGCACAATAAACAGCACATCTACACTAATATATAAAGAGGTAAAGTTTGTAAGTAATAAGGTAATCACTGAAACTACTCATATGATTTCAAAAATTCTTTTACCAATATTTAGAATGGACTTTTTGGGTGAACATAGACTATATATTATCCAGTTGAAATAAAAGGGCTTTTCGTGGTGACCTATTTTACAACTAAAGTCGACGAAAAAATGGTCGAGCTGTGCATTTTTTACGAACGCTCCTTAACGGTAAGAAATATTTAAATACTTTCGTAGAGAAGTTCTAGAACTCAAAAAGTTATATTATATTAAAAAGTCCGCGACGACATATATCTTTATGTTTAGGTTAATACACAAATTGATAATATATGACTAAAATTTACTAAAAATCTACGCGTAAGAAGCCGCGCGAGCACAGCTAGTATCCAAAAAAATTGCTAATTTTCGCGTACACATATTGAGACATTAGCAATCCTACTTTGTAAATAAGTATTATAATATCGAATCTTGTTGTGAATGATCACTTAGTTCTTACACACGCAGTACTTCCTTTTTATAAGAATGCGATTGCATGAATAAGTGAACTATTCATCATGCAATCAGAAAGTAACTATAACCTTTATCTAATAATATTTTATATTAATAAGTAAAATATTAGATGCAACGATCAAACGGTCACGTGGCATAAATATTAATTTCTGCGGTATAGTGATTTGCAAAATATGCGTAGTTTATCGTCCATTTAATAGCGAAACCGCATATCCATTCTGCGGTCGATTTGTGAGCGGAACACAAAGAACACAATAAGAGTTGTGTTGAGGGACTCACACTTTTATGGCTGGCACTCGCGTTAGTTTGTCTTGTGGAATTTTAAGATGATATTATTTTTGGACTAATCCTTGTTTATTTTTTGCCTTTCCTGGAACCAATAATAAAACAGTCAGGTTTAATGGATACCGCATTTGAACAAAAATATTACGGATAAGCCAGTCATTCTCGGCGGTGTTGTGTGTTTTGTTTTGGGGGATATTTGCGTGTACGTGTCTGAAGCGTCAAAACGTATTGTCTAGTTTTTACATTCCTTCTTTAAGTATTTTTTCAGAAAGAAGTTTTTGAATATTTATTACTGGATGTGTGAACCGGCATCTAACTTATCAAAATTATGTCAAAAATGTGTGTACGGTTTTTTACATTCTTCGAAATATTATTTATTCTCTGTGTATTATTTATTGTATGTTCTTTTATTATTTATTCTATTCTATGTGTTTCATATAATATTTATAATATTGGAATATCTATCTATCTGCCTTATAAAAAAAACATCAAAATGAAGGTTATGTGACAAATTTTTAAAGTATTTAAAGAACACACTAGCAGGAAAGCAATCGGCTTCGCCGATTGCTTACTGCTAGGCCCTGCGGGCGGCTATTGTGGCCGCTGCGCGGCCAATTGTGTTTGCTGTGCAGCAAACACAATTGTTTACCTATGCCTACGTCAGCCGCTTCGCGGCCAATTGTATCTGGAAAATTTCCATTTTTGCTATTGTGGCCGCTTCGCGGCCAATGACGGTCGTCCCGCGGCCAATTGTGTTTGCTCTGCAACAAACACAATTGATTTCCTTACTGTTACAAAGTTAATACAATTTGATAATTGGCCGTATTTTGAAGTAAGCAATATTTCTTTTTTTGTTTCTTGACAGTTACTGTATAATATTGTGATGCTGTCAACTCTGAGTTTTTAAGTTTGGCTGGTTTAAAAATAATGAATTCATCAACATTGAGGAGAAAAAAATCAGGTTTTAGTGTCTATGGTAGCTGTCAGTGACAGACAAAATTTCAGTGAAAAAATCAGGTTTTACTGTCTATGGTAGCTGTCAGTGACATACAAAAAATGAAACAGCTGTCAAATTCTTCTTTGTATTTATTTTTATCGATAAAATTACAGCGTCTTATTTATTAATAAATTACATAGCATTTTAGTTTAATGATTATTGATAAATGAATGTATTTTAAAAATATATCATTTTGTAGTCCATTTCACGACCATCATCTTTAATACTATCCACATAATAAAATGTAAAGATTGGACCTTCTAAACGCCCGAGTACATCTTCGTTAACCAATCGAGCATGTTCATTCTTTGGACACAGTATCGCTCGTTTACTCATTAGGGGAACATCCGCTATAGAATGTACTTCATTATATATGCTTTGAACAACATTTTGACTTACACTTTCATTTGGAATAAGCACTGATGACGCATACTTTCCTTCCACAGGAGGCAGCTTTCCATCGCCTAAATCTAAAAGCCACTGTGTAAATGAATTTTCACCTTCTAAAGCGGGGACATTAGTTTTCAAATTGAAAATAGTAAAATTTTTCCAATGTTGGCTGTTTTTAATAGATGTCGCTACTAACTGACCGCGAGAAGCCCTTCGAGAAACTGGTAGAATTTGTCTAGTCGCCGCCCAAAATGATTACTTTATTGCCAAAAATATCATTATTACCCATTATATCGCGCAGAGTACGTTCAATTATATCTAAAGCTATAACTGGCGCCATCGGCGCTTCATCCCAGATGATACATCAGCTGCACTTATAATTGCACGGTTCTTGGATGTCACTCTGCATGTTGTGTTATTCTATAAATCAAGAAGTAAATTAAAAGCCATGTGACATGTACGTCCACCCGGTAATAAAATTGCTGATATTCCTGTCCAAGCAACAGATAAAACTTTCTTAGATCTTCCTCTTCAAGTATGTATAATAGTCTTATAAAGGAACGTTTTACCTGTGCCACCAGGACCGTCAATAAAGAAACATTTTTTTGTTTCAGATACATCTGAAATTTTTTACTTAATATACTGTCGAAAGCACAATGTTCTCGATTGAGTTTTCCAGCCATCTCTGACCCTAAAGAACTTTCTAATGCTAAATTAATATCAACCACTTCATTATAAGTATTGCTGTAATCTGGTCCCGGCAAACCCTGTGATGTGCATGAAGAATTTTCATTTATTAATGCCTTTTGAATATACAAAAGGGAACAATTTTGTGCAATTTCTGCAGTAGCACCTTGACGACTAACGTCTTCTGACATCAAATCTTTGAAATCGTTCCACAGCTGCAACGGATCTGGTGGGAGGCAATGAATCATTAATAAGACAAATAGGTCACGAAGAGCTTTGGGCATCATATACGTTGAAGCTTCAGCCATGCAACACTGCCATTCTCCAATATCATCGATGAGTCCTAATTCTCGTACTGCATCACGAAATGTAGGAAGTAAGACAACCATTAATAGTCCGTAAAGATTCAAAGGACGTAGCCCCAGTCACTTGTAAAAGAATAAGTCTTAAATGGTATAATTCTATATTTCTAGGAGAAACGGGGGACATGCGACCAATAATCTTGTCCCCGCCACATTGCCTCTTCTTCCACTGCTTATTGCTAGAAAAAACATAGAAATTAGTTAAATCCTGATACTTAATATTACATGCCTCATTATCTTGTTGGTAAAGTTTAAACCATGCAGTTAATGTTGTATTATTTAAGGCTGTAGAGTCCAACCAAATTCACCTGATGGAAAAACCATCGGATCTAAATGTTTTGATAACATATTAATACGCTGGAGACCTCCTACATTCTTAGGGTGAACAGCAAAATCTACGTTTGGCGGTAACCTACCTTCGTAATCTGCTACATACACAATGGCGACTTCATTTTATACCTTCTTTGGTCATCTAACGAAGAACGCGTAAAGAGTAGTTGAATATTCCGCATCTGGCCCCCGTGCTCTGCAACTATAGATTCTTCTTCCTCAACCGCTTCTTTCAACCTTTTGTATTGGAGAGCATATGGACTTACACGACTGATGACATTATCAATAGTTTCCATTATATTTTGTTGACATCTAAGGTTAGACGGATGGCTCATACGTACCCTGACTGCTTCATCCGCATCGTAAACATATAGTTGCGCATCTGCCGGCACCTCTCCATCACTCTGCAAACTTCTAGACGTTCTATGATATACTTCACCTGAAATTTTTAAACAATACGGGCCTACACCTGGTATGTCACTTATTTGCACTCCGAATGATGCAAATGCATTAGCACAGTTGTACTGCACATTTAAAATAAGATTTCGCATTTCTTCCTTCAGCATACACTCTTTGCCTAGCATTTTTACGTTCCCGCTGGTCAGCATTCTTTCTTTCACATTCCTCTTCTGTTATGTTTGACAGTCTACGTCTGGCATTTCTTCTTTCATATTGTGAACTCGAATCGCATTATCAAATTGCCGGTTTGTGATGTTGAGTCTTCCA